>JAALXI010000446.1:0-15481 GCA_012977755.1 Fusarium nurragi | reverse complement strand
GTACTAATCTCCCCCATAATATCCTAAAGGGTATAAAAGAGATGAATTCATTATATCACTATATATAATAATATATATACGTATTTATAAAGAAGTATGTTATAAGCTTATACTATTTAATATCTCTTAAACCTATCATTGCTTACTATAATTGACTGGCTACTTAATGACCCTAAGTTACAGACGCCACGCTTCAATGGAGACCCTCGATATCATTGCGACATCTTCTCTCGATTAGAGCAGGCGTTATCATTACGCGGCGGCCATAAACCCCTTCAATGGGGGTTCACCATCATACGTACTGCTTATGGCACCAAATCAGATGAACAATTCCAGCACGCCTTGACTCTTGTTGGTCATATAGCTCAAGCATGGCCTGATAATAAGATTGCCGGCTGTAAGACGCAGCTGGCATATGAGAAGGAGAATAACATAGAGCGGCTTGGCTATGTCTCAATGGAACACGACAAATGACAAAATGACGAGTTTACACGCCGCTACCGGAATAATATTCTACAAGATAAGCAGCTCGATGGCGCTTCAGTCGCCACAGTGCGTAAGTAATTTAATGACTGGATTGCATCCAATAACGGCTCTTCAGTTGCTGGCGATATACGCGTTACGACGTCTATTATGCTAGACGCCGAGACCCTGGTTCAATTTGCCGAGGCGCCTCAAGACCTCGACTCTAATTCGAGCGAATACTTCAGGTCGCAGTATTGGGTGAAGATGGTGCAAAGTCATAGCATCACAATAATCACCAGAATCGCTCTTGAGGCATGTTTCGTTGTAGGCAGCCCACATGTAACCACCCAAGAGCATAGGAACAGAATCACCAATTGTGTATCCCTTGCAAGCAGTGGCTACAGTGTCATATTAGCTGCGTAGACTCTGCCCACAGCCTGCGCCGCATATGGAGTCGATCCGGTTCCTGGCCGTGGAGGACTTGCGATAACCCAGCTCGGCAAAACTCTCGACCTCCCATTCGCAAAGAACCCGCTTCGTCAAGGCTGTCTGACAAACGGTTGGAAGACCGAGGCCGTCTACATCTTCTGGCTGATGGACGAGAAATACTGGAAACTCTCGGTTCCCCGAAACCTCCTTGGAGCCCTGGAACCAAGCGAGAATAGAATATAGGAAGCCATTGACGTTTTCGCGAGCGTAGGTCGGGGTCCTCTCCCGGGGCGAAACCGTCTCAATGATGGCCTTTGTGCCAAGGTTATAGACCCACAGGTCATAGCTCTCCCCGACTTCGAAACCCTTAGTCTGGCAGTTTTGTGTCTTGACACAATCTTGGTTGTAGTTGTAGAACCAGCTATATAGACCGGTTCCCAATAAGTAACCCGAGGTCGAATTCAGGATACGGACAGCCCATGACATACGGCAGCGGTCGTCTTTGCACGTGTAAAAGGTTGGATCGTCGGAGAAAAGACCGACAGTCCGTTCAAAAGGCTTATGAGCCTGTGGAGTTGGCTGATAGTAGGGCGTCTCGGTTTGAATCATGACCATGAGGATGTTGCTTGCGTTGGAAAGCTGGTACTGGTAGAAATACCGGAAAATATATTAACATTAGTTGCTAGATAGGTGGCTAGGTTCATTTACTGTGTTAATTAGGTGTTCCTAGTAATACTACCGCTAGTAAAGCTAAGGCCAGTCCCACGGCTAATTGTTAGATTATAAGAGTAAAATTCACTTAGTGTAAGTCACAATATACCACATTGTGTAACTGACATTATTTACTTCCGGGATAAATACAAACAGACTATATAATAGATAGGAAGAAATAAAGCTTTTTAATCTAATGCTAAACCGAACCGTCTTTAAACACATTTATATCTTTGTAGCCACCCTATTATAGCGCCCCAAACCAGTAGATAACGAAGGAACCTGCTCTTATAATAGAAGAAGTAGACTAAATCAACTGAAGTTGTTTTTGAATCAAAACGCTGGCAAATCCCACAAGGCTGGGATGATGAAGAACATCATCGAATGTCACTTGAGCGTGCGAAGTTGAAATGGCGTCCCCATTGACCCCCGCCTTGGTAGTCTTAATTCTGCGTCGTATTGAGGCAACGAACCAGGCCGCATCAAGAAAGTCGCCTCCTAGCCTGTAGAACGGCAGGTAACGCATGTCTAGAGTAGGCTCATCGGGCGGCAACGTTCCCACGCTTCTGCGTTTTGAAGTAAAAACGGAGAACCAGATCTTTTCGAGAACACTGAGACTAGAATCGACGGGTCTGTCGATGGACATGTCGCTTGGACTTTGCTCTTTAGAACTCCCAACCGGTCGCAACATGGCGAATTTAGAGGAAGATCTCGGCATCGCCTCTGTTCCAAGAAGAGCGAATTGGTCAGATTTAGAAGGCCCAGCATTCAAAAGGATGTGAACGGTGTCGGCAAGATCTTCCAGCAGCGACTGAGCCGTGTCCGGGTGGAATGCCATTGTCGAGTAACCCAGACTCATCTCAACAGTGCCATTGTTCTCCCGGGAGATGATTGCGAGATCGTACCAAGTCGCGAGCGGCCTCATTTCAGTGGTGATGGTGCTCACTTGGAAACCGATTTGTCCGCTGGCTGACTTGGCCGCTGGCTTGGCTGGTCGGTGATTGACGATGGAGGTAAAGCGAGTAGCCGGAGACCAGTCCGTACACTCCCGGATCAGTGAACGAAAACCGACACCTTCATGGGGAATGCGATTCCGCTGCTGATCTCGCACCTGGTTCAACAGTTGAAGGACCGAGTGCTCGCCGGAACTATCGGCAAACCTGATCCGCATAGGGACATTAGTTGCACAGCAGCCAACAACGGTACTGCCTATAGACGGGTCGACCACGTTTCTCCCGGAAATGGTATCTCCAAACACCACATCGCTCTTCCCTGTGTACTGGGCTAGTACGTGCGCCCATGCACAGCTGATGATGGTGGAGGTGGTAATGCCCTCTCGTTTCGATTTCGGCACTGATATCACCTTGTCCTTGGTAAAGGCCATGCGCAAGGGGCTCTGGTGGTCGGACTCTGTCGCTGGATTGAGCTCGGGCATGGCGGACCCATTAAGCAGGCTCCGCCAGTAGCTGTAGCTTGTTTCACTTGTCTGCCGATTCAGATCTGCGACGTAGCCAGCGAAGGAGCCTAAGGGCGTCTCATAAACGTCCTGTTGATGGTATAGTTTGCGGAGAGTGTCCAGGATGATTGGAAGAGACATGGCGTCGTATATAGCATGTGACATCCGCAATAGTACGCGGGTCCTCTTGCTCTCATCTTGTTGAAGAATAGCCATGTTCACCATGGGTGTGCCGAGTCGAAGAGGTTGACTGCACATATGCCCTTCAAATAAGCGCTCGGTGGCATCTTCGAGCGAGTCCTCAGTCTTGACCACGAGCACATTGTGCTGATAGGACTTCAATATGATCTGGAGAAGCCTTCCGTTGCGAAGATCAAACGCGAAAGCAGTGCGGAAAGCTTCGATATGCTGCGCCAGTAGCATGCAGCTTTGCTGTAGTCGAACCAGATCGAGGCCGCGATCCGTATCAAGGACGAAGGTGTTTACTTCTGTCTGGGCCGCGGTCAATGCTCCTGCCACGCTGAAGGAAACGGCGTCAGTGGCAGGGAAGACATCCTGGATCGATTCCTTCCCGGTGCCAGTGATGGGGCAGACGACCTCCTCAAGAAAGGCGTCGATATTATCGTCCACACCGTCGAGTAGCTGGAAAGGACGGTAAGGGGGCGGTGAAGTCGCTTCAAGTGCCGACCTAGTCAGACTTTTGGCGACAACTGCCATTTTGAACAAGACTGGATTCTCAAAAATGTCAAGCACACGAATGTCAAGAGCCTCCGACTTTGCAGTAGCAACGACTTTCATGGCGCTAATAGAGTCACCTCCGATGTCGAAAAAGTTGTCATGTCGGTCGATTGTCTCTGCCTCGACCCCGAGCACGGCTGCCCATACCTTGCGGACGACGGCCTCCCTATCGGTGTCGACCTTTCCAGTCTTCGAGGCGCTCCGAGAGTTTATATCCGCGATCTGCATGCCCTTACTCATCATAAACTGGCGGACAGCTTTGCGGTCGATCTTTCCAGAGGCGTTCTTAGGTATCACGTCTATCTGCAGATACACTCTCGGAACCATGTATGCCGGCAATCTCTCAGCCAGAGATTCCTTGAGCCATGTTGAATGGTCTGCCACGTCGCTGCGGTGGTGGTGGTGGTGGTCGTCGAGGAACTCAAGGGCGGCAACGAGTGCGCGTTGATTGTCACTGAGGTGCAGATACTCTACCACGGCCGTTCGGACATTGGGCATGAGTTTCACAATGCAAGACTCAATCTCGCCCAGGTCAACCCGTTGGCCGCGGATCTTGATCTGCGAATCGCCTCTCCCCAGAATCGTGATCCTGCCATCGGCGTTATATCGCACTAGGTCGCCACTACGATACATTCGACGTCCCGATTTCCTGGGGCCAACGCTTGCAGTGAAGCTGGGATCCGTGATAAACGCCGCCGAGGTCTTGACGGGGTCGTTGCGATATCCACGCGAGACATGTGGGCCCTCAATAAGAAGCTCTCCCACTGCGCCGATGGGTACAAGCCGGTTGTAGTTATGGACGTCCACGATCCAGTTTTGGGTGCCGCGGATGGGTCTGCCAATGATGGATGAACCGCTCCTGTCTGTCACTCCAGGGTTCATGGTGCTGGTGATAGAGCACTCAGCCGGGCCGTAGCTGTTGGTCAGGGTGGCATTCGAACCCAGAAGCCACTTTTCAATCAAGGCTGGGGTGTTGGCTTCACCACCCATTACCAGCTTCTTCATCTGCGGGACCTCGGCCGGAGAGATTAGCGCCGCCGTGCTGGCTGTGAGGGTTGCAAAGTTGCCGTTGAGTCGCTGCAGGGACCCGACCAAATCGTTCATCCGCTCACCCTCAGAAGGCAAGCATACGACTCCCCCAAATGCCCAGGCCATGAGAAGGTCGGCAATGGAGACATCAAAGGTGAAGGAAGCGAATTGGAATGTGCGGATCGTCGGGTCCATGTCCAATTCAGTGCCCTTGCTCAGGACGACGTTATATATGCCTCTATGCTCCAGGGTCACACCCTTGGGAACTCCCGTGCTGCCAGAGGTATAGATAATCCAAGCCATGTTTTCGGCTCGGACTGATTTCGAGGGAATAGCAGGATCGCGACCATCGTACGACTTGGCTAAGTGAGCAAGTGCTGCTTCATTGACAGTTACGCTCCTGCAACCCAGCGATTGGAACCTGTCTGCCTTGGACTCGTCACAGAGTACCATGGCTGGAGACGAGTCCTGCAGGATGACACTGATTCTCTCGGGCGGCAGTTGAACTCCAAGCGGCAACACTGCGCCGCCGGCATATAGAATGGCCAGTATAGCTACCATGGCCCATCGGGACTTGTCCATGCAGAGCCCGACAGCTACTTCGGGGCCCACGCCCCCTTGTGCGATGAGCAGCTGGGCAAGGCTTCTGGCCGCTCGATCAAGCTGCTGATAGGTAAGCTCCCCATCCCAGCTGCAGACGGCTTGAGAGTCAGGGCTGGCTCGAACGGCCTTGATGACCAGGTCATGTACACAGCCAAGGGAGGGCCATTGGCCGGTGAGGTTCCAATCGGCGATCCTATCCAGATCGTATGAGTTGGTCAGAGGAAGATCTCCCACCGTCTGCTCCTCAGAAGCGGCATTTCCAGCAAGCTGGACGACGTTGTGCTCGAATTGTCGCAGGACCGCTTGGAGCTGGTCGTCGGGGATGACGGCGCTGTCGAACCGAGCCGCCACCTCAGCCTCCCCCTTGCGCTCATCCAACTTGCACAAGACTGTGAGGGGGTAGTCATCGAGCGCCTCCATCTTCAGGTGTACCTGCTCAAATCCAGGCAGTCGGAGTGACGGATCGTCCAGGTCCGCATCGGCCGCGGTGTGTACGATGAACAAGTGTCTGAGGTCAGCCGGGTTGAAAGCGGGAACGAACCGTTTGATTTTCTGGAGTCCAACGTGCTCAAACGGTATCATCTCCACGCCTTCGCGGTGAACACTGTCCAGGAAGTCCCGGACCCTTTGCAGGCCGTGTACTTTAATGCGGACAGGGACGGTGGTAAACGTTGGAGCTGCGAGCTCCGTGATTTCTGCGACAGGCGCTGAGCGACCTGAAAGATTGACGGCAAACATGACATCTTCGACGCCGGCATATTGGGCTACTGTCAAAGCCCATGCTGCCCTGAGGAGACTGGGGAAGGGTGTTTGCAGCCCCGCGACTCCGTCTACGCAGACTGCTTGCTTCAGGAGCGAGGTAGGCTTGGGCTCATAGAAGCCGACAGAAGGAAGCGAGGGGAAATCGGTAAAGGAATCAGCACCCGCCAGTGTCTGGGTCCAGAATTGCGATGCGGCGTCCAAGTCGGTGTCAAGGACGTGGCGAATGAATCTCGGGTACGGGATAGCCTTCGGCATCTCACGTCCAGAATACGCCGGGTAGAGGTAGCGGTACAGGATCCTCTCGATACTCCATTTGTCAAACATGCTGTGGTGGGTGGTCAAGACAAAGCACTTGGCCCCTGAGCTCTTTTGCTCGACAACTGCACAGCGAAGAAGAGGCTTGCCCGGTTCGAAGCCCACGGCCTTGTCCGCGGCCAGGTAGCTGTCCAGATCGCCACCAATGTGCCATACTAGGGGCTCGTCGACCACTGTCTGCAGAAAGCCACTGTTGCGATCCAGCACGATTCGGGTGCGAAGGATGGGCAGTATTCTGGCTACCGCCTCCCATGCGGCCTGGAACCTGGCAATATCAACGTCCTTCCCATCGGCTCGGAATACTTGGCGATATGTGTAGGCCGTCGGCTGTCTTGCCGTGATGGCGAACAGCGCTTCTTGCATAGGGGTGCAAGGATATACATCTGTAATCTGGTCGGCGGCCACCCGGCATTGAGCAGCAAAGTCTGCCAGTCGAGATTCAAAGCCGCCGGGACTACTTGGATCCTCCGGCATCAACTCGAAGGGAGCAGGGTCCTCCTCCGCGACCTTGACGAGGCCGGCCTCCTGCTCGGTTTCCAGGATTCGAGTACATTCCTCCAACACGGGGTGCGTGAATATGGACGCAACGGTCAATTGAAGACCGACTTGTCGAGCCGATGCGACAAGTTTCATGGCCGCCAAGGAATCGCCACCAAGTCGCGTAAAGTGGTCTTGGGAACCGATAGAGTCGGCGTCGATGGAGAGGACCTCAGCCCATAGCTGCTGAAGTTGCTTGCCAATCTTGGTTTGAGGGCTTTTCTTGATACCTTCACTAGTGAGATAGCGTTGCAGCAAGGATGAGCCTGCCTCAAGATTCGTCAACAGCTGACGCACAGCCTTTCTATTTGTCTTGCCAGACGGTGTCAAGGGGATCTTCTTCCAGGGCATAAATGCGGTCGGCACCATGTAGCTCGGGAGCTTGTCTGCCAACCCGTCCCTGAGGCGACACAGGGCCTTTCGAATTTTGCTGGAAGGGGCAAGAATGGTGACTCCATCAACAACTTCTGTTTGGTCAAGGTCGAACAGGTCACAGTCTTCGGTGAAGTCGATGACAGCTACAAGATCATTCGCCTTCTTCCCAGCTTGGAGATCGACCAGATCGACAGTAATCGTCTGCACCCCGGCGAGAAGCTTGCCGATCCAGTACTCAATCCGGCCCAGGTCAACTCTATGGCCACGGAACTTGACTTCGCTGCCCATGCGGCCGATGTAAGTGTAGGATCCGTTGGGATTCTGCTGAACAAGATCGCCGGTCCGATACATTCGCCTTCCGGCGCCATCTAGACCAAGTCGCTTGATGAAGCCGGGTTCAACCACGAAGCATTGCGCCGTCAGGTCCGGATTGTTCACATAGCCCCGGGCCTGCCAAGAGTTCTCGATGAGTAGCTCACCGGGGATGCCAATGGGACACAAGCGGTTGTGGTCCGTGGTGCTAGTGACCCAAAAGTTACAGTTCTCCAGCGGGTATCCAATAACGGGCGCGTCTTCGATTCTTTGCATCGGCTTGCCGCAGGACGAGTAGACGGAGCACTCGGACGGACCGTAGATATTGACCACCTCGGCGTGATCAATCCAGCGCTCGACAACACTTGGCTTGATCAGCTCGCCGGCGACCTGCAGCTGAGTTATGGACGGCACATCGGCCGGGTTAATCATGGATGCCACGGTTGGGGTCAGCACCATCTGCGTGACATTCATGTCCCTGATAGCCTGTGAAAGCGAGTTGACGCGTTGGTCTTCCGAGGGAATGCAGACACATCCTTTGAAGATGAGAGTCGTCATGATCTCTTGCAAAGTGACATCAAACTCGTGAGATGCGAATTGGAGGGTGCGGGACTCCTTAGACCAACGTGTCGCTCTTCCGTGTGCCGGCAGACTCGTGGCAAGACCGCCATGGACCAGGAGGCATCCCTTTGGCAACCCTGTGCTTCCGGACGTGTACACAATCCATGCGGGATGATCAGGGTTAAGAGCCGGGCATATAGGCCCACTCACGATCGGGTCTGGGAGGCTGGCCAACAAAGTGTCACTCACCTCAACAATACGAGGCCCCGAACCGGCGAACCTATCGGTGTGTCCTGCGTTGGTCAGCATGACACTTGCTTGGCAATCCTCCACGAGAGCCTTGGATTGCTCCAACGGGGACTGTGAGCGCAGCATGACAACGACCCCCCCGGATTCCAGGATACCTAGGATGGTTACGACAGTCCACCTAGACTTATCCATACAAACCGCGACCCTGGACTCGGGACCTACTCCAAGGCTGGAAAGATGCTGTGCAAGTCTTCTGGCGTTGGCCCAGAGTTCCTTGTACATGAAGTCGCCGTCCCAGGCACAGACCGCTGGCGAGTCTGGCTGTTCTTCGACCACGTCCCTTATCAGGTGGTGCAGGCAGTTCAAGTCCCGCACTGGTATCCTGGCATTCTGTTTCTTGATTTGGGCTAGATCAGTAGGGGTGATTTCCTCCAGACTGCGCAGCTGCCTCTCGTGGTTCGCCTCGTTGAGGAACTGCGAAACCCAGTGCTCAAACTGTCCAAGAAGCACCGCCACCTGAGCCTCGCCTACAACGTGACTGTCGAAACGAGCCTCGAGCTTGATCGAGGCCCCTTGCTGGCTGGGGAGTTGGCACTGAATGGTGAGAGCAAACGTGTCAAACGCGTTCACGGCGGTATCCACCAGCTCCAAGCCGGGAAGCTCGGTGGCTCCCTCTCCATTCCTAGCATATGGTGGTTCAATAACGAGAGCATGGTTGATATCCGTCGCAGGCTGGAGATCGGGACAAAGGCGTTTGATCTCGTCCAATCCCGTATGCTCAAAGGGTATCATTTCTACTGCCTGGGACTGTATAGTTCCGAGATAGCTAGAAACCTTTGCTTCCCGATCGACATGCACTCGAACTGGCACAGTAGTAATGGTGGGCGCAATAAGCTCCGTAATCTCCGCGACGGGGGCATTCCGGCCAGAAAGAATCGCTCCGAAGACCACATCGCTTGTGCCTAGGTATTGACCTAGACTCATGGCCCAACCAGCCCTAAGAACGTCAGCAAGCGAGAACCCAGACCTCGACTGATTGAACACCGAAGTGTTTATTTCGGAGCGAAGCAAGGCGACAGGCTTCGGCTGGTAGAAAGGAGACGGCATAGGAGGGAAGGCTGACGGCACATCTCCTCCAAGCTGCTCGCGCCAGTAGGAGTCAGTCTTGATTCCATCAACCTCTTTCATGCGTTGCTGGTACTCGATAAACCTCGTGAAGGGGACCGCAGGAGGCACCTCGTCATGGAGATAAAGAGCCGCCAGTCGCTTATAGATTAACTGGGAGCTCCAGCCATCGTAGACTGAGTGATGCGCTGTCCACACAAAATAACGGACACCACTCGACTTCTCCTGCACCAAAGCAAAACGCATGAGCGGCTGGCCAATGGCCATGGCGCGTGCTTGGTCATCTGCAACATACTCCTCCAAGTCATCATGGGTCTGCCATGTGAGAGCCTTCTTCGACAGCACCTGCAAAGATCCTGAGCGCTGCCCTAGTAGCATGTGAGTTCGCATGACGGGAGCCTGTTGGACCATGACGTCCCACATTGCTCGGAAGCGCAACAAATCGATGGAATCCGAGAGAGCGTAGACTTGGCGCACAAGATACGCCGTCGGGCGTTGCTGCGTGGCAGCCAACATGCTCTGCTGTAACGAAGTGCAGGGATAGATATCCTCAATGTCTTCGGTACTCAGGCCGCACTGGATGGCAATGTCTGCCAGTTCCGCCTCTCTGTCGCTCGAGGATGGCTGCCACAGAGAGAAAGGAGGAGGGTCACCAGCAGAGTCAACCTTGCCAGCTGCGTTGCGTTCATCGAGGATTCGTGCAAGGTCTTCAAGTCTAGGGAAGCCCAACACATCCTTAACCGTCATGTGGATGTGTTCTAATCTAGCCATTTCAACCAGTTTTATAGCTAGGAGAGAGTCTCCCCCTCGATAAAGGAAATGGTCGCTTGCTCTGATGGACGAGTTACTCACGCTGAGGACAGCCGCCCACAGAGCTCTGAGCTTCTGCCCAGTCTTCGTGAGAAGCAGCTGGTCACTTTCGCTTGAGTCCTCAAAAACATATTCCTGCAGGGTGGTGGTGTCCAACTCACAAACCAACCGGCGAACCATTTTGCGGTCGGTCTTGGCAGACGAAGTCAGAGGTATACGTCTGAAGGGAATGTAGAAAGTGGGAATCGTGTAGGAGGGAAGCTTCGCTTGCAATGTATTCCGTAGTAGGTTGAGTCCTTCGCGAAGCTCATCGGACGCCGGGAGAATCTCCCTATCCCCCGAGGGAACAAAGGCGGAATGTTTGGAAAATTCAACGGCAGCAAATAAGATCACACCTCCTGAAGACAATGTGTCTTTGTTATCTGCGGGCAGAAGGCCAACGACGGCCCGGATTACACCATCGAGGGACTCTATAATCCAGTGCTCGACCTCGGATACGTCAAGTCGTTGGCCGCGAATCTTAATTTGCGTGTCTCTTCGACCAAGATAGCTCATAGAGGAATCGCTGTTCTGCCGTACAATATCTCCTGTTCGGTAGAAACGTCTCCCGGTCTCAATCCCTAGTAGAGATGCGAATGCTGGATCGCGAATGAAAGAAGTAGATGTCTTGGCTTGGTCGTTGAGATATCCTCGGGCCAGCAGTGGGCCCTCGATCAGTAGCTCGCCCGGACTTCCTGGAGGACATAGCCTCCCTGGGTTATGCGGATCGGTAACCCAAAAGTTCACCTTCATGGGGAATCCAATATTCGCCAGGTCTTTCACGCTCTGGAGTGGCTTGCTGACACTGGCAAATATGGAGCTCTCGGTTGGACCGTAGGCATTGAAGATATCTGCCTTTCCGAGCCAGGCCTCTAATACGCTCGCTTTGACTTCTTCCCCAAACAAGATCAGTTTTCGAACCATTGGGGCATCCGCGGGTCTGATGGTTGATGCCATGCTTGAGGTGAGGGAAAGAACGTTTGCTTGTAGACGAAGTACTGAACCTGCCAGGTCGTTGATACGATTCGTCTCATCAGGTATACAGACACAGCCTCCATAGATGAGCGTGGTGAATAACTCGGATAGGGACACGTCGAACGTGTGCGCCGCAAACTGGAGTACCCTGTCCTCTTGAGACAGGTTCAGTGCGATACCATGGGCACGCATGCTCGTTGCCAGGGCTCGATGCTCTACCAATACACCCTTCGGTGTTCCAGTGGATCCAGACGTGTAAAAGATCCATGCGGTGTTTTCCGGCTCGGCTCGCCTCTCTTGTGTGGTTGTTATTGTTGTTGTTGATGACGGCGGACTTGGTGACTCGTCCGCCATAATGTCGATTATATTCAGAAGCTGCGTGCCCAGTCCAGAAAGTCGGCTGACTTGCTTTCCATCGCTAATCACGGCCACCGGGGATGAGTCGGCAAGAATGGCCTGGACACGAGCAATGGGTTCTTCTACCCCGATGGGAACAACAGCACCGCCAGCCCGTAAGATGGCGAGCATGGCGACCGGCACGAGCTTGGATTTGTCCATACAGACTCCCACTGGGACTTCTGGCCCAACACCAATGTTCACTAAATGCTGGGCGAAATGAGAGGCACGGTTATCTAACTCCCCGTATGTCAAGCTGCCATCCCAAGCGTCGATGGCGACAGCCGATGGTTGCTCCTGAATGCGCTCGTTGACCAGCTCATGAACGCATCGATTCAGACCCTCGGGAACACGAAGGTTTCTCTCTAGGATCTGCTGCTTCTGAACTTCGCTTATAAGCTCGATTCTGGACACAGTGGTGCCAATGTCTCGGAAGATGGAGTGAAGCGCCTCCTGGAAATTTTGAAGGAGACGCTGGGCATAGTCTCTATCCATCCGAGAGGCCCAGTAGTCCAGCATGAACTCCAAATCTGCTTGGCCCGCTGAAACGATAAGAGAAACGTCATACTGCCGATAGGATCAGATTGCTGTGGCTTTGAATTCTCTGAGGATCTGTACTTACATTTGTAGGGCTGGAGCCTTTAACAAGTTTATAACTCAAGCCTTGAAGACGTCCATCATCCTGAACAAGTCTCCGACGGAATGACATGACGGTATTGCTCCAACGACGAGGAGAAGTGGTGTTGGCAAGCTCTGCCTCGTGGGATAGGCTGTCCGTGTAATCAGAGTTGACAGCCCTGATAGCATCCAAGACGTCCGTCTCCCCTTCTAAGTTCATGGAGCAAAGGAGTGTGGTGATCAGCGGCCCAACAGCCGTCATAATGCCCTTCAAGGGCTTGTTTCTCAGGGAGGAGATGTATGAGAAGCACACGTCGTCGACACCGAGATTACTGCGCAGCACGACCCCCCAGGCAAGTTGGCAGACACTGGCCAAGTTGATCTTATGCCGTCGACAGAGCCGGTCCATAGATGCTACGTTGACGGGCATGGTGGAATAAATGGTGTCGAAGTCGTCAAAATCAGCCTCCTCTCGTGTGACTGGAAGGAGTGTTGCCTGCGTCTTCAAGAGATACTTCTGCCAGTAATCCGACACATGGACCTTTCTGGATTGATGCTCGCTGAGCGCGTATTCAGAGTAGGAGAATGCCTCCTCGCCGGTGCCTCCAGGTCCGACGGCAGAGGCACACAGGTCGTTGAGAAGAACTTCGGCGGAGTGGCCATCGGTAATGGCGTGGGAGATAGTTAGCACGATGAGACACCGTCCAGGGCCTTCCTGGGTGATGGCCAGATGGTGCGGCACCTTGAACGGTTGAAATTCAACCTTTACCGGCTCGAGAAGCCCTGAAACTATGTCGACTGGCGGGGTCACTTTCTTGAGCACGATTTGGTCAAAGTGCCCCGGGCGACTTTCGCTCTCGACAAACACAGTCCTGAGGGACGAGTGCTTCTCGACGACTCTACTCCATGCCGTGGCCCATTTTGCGGCGTCAAAGGATGCGAAAGCGCCTGACGTTGAGGCTCTGGCAGTAAAGCTACACATGTATGCCCCCTTGTCCAGGGAATTTCCCATGAGCATATTATCCTGTATGGGCGTGCACGGGTAGATGTTGAAAATGTCTGCAAGAGGATCTTGAGCAATCTGAAGCAACTTTTGCTGAAATAAGCGGTCCAGAGACGGGTAGTCTAGTGATAGATATGGGAAATCGGAGAGGGTGGGCCAAGGTCGACGGCTGGGCAATGTTGCGGCAATGTCTTGTAGATGGCTGATGAACTTCTCAGAATTGCGCTTGAGATCTGTTTCTCCTCCGAAATCGGTACCGCAGACGACCAAGAAGCTCAATTTTGTATCCATCCAAAAAGGGGTCATGCAGAGCCCGCCTATTGACTGAACGACGGCCTCCGCAGCATGGCGCCCGGGCACTTCGTCAGTGGACCGCATTACGCCATTGCATGAGATTCCCGTGAGCCGAGTTGTGTCAAGGATGAGATTGTTGTGATGAGAAACATCGTGGACAGACCTCAAGAATGAACGCTGTCTCGAATCCTTGGCGCTGCGGCACGCATCGACTATGTCTCCAGTGCAGTGATAGGGTATCTCAGCAAGCTCATCAAAGCATCCTATCACACCGTCCCACGCGTCATCCTCCTCATGGGGCCGACCATCCCTGATCTCGACATTTCTCGCTGGGCTGGGTAGTTGGTCTCCGAAGGAGGAGGCCAAGGATGCGAATATCACATCATGGATCTCTGTACGCAATGTTCGGTGGCATGCCTCGCTATGAAGTGCTTCCGTCAACTCCAAGCTCAAACTGAAGATGCAAGATGAAACGACTCGGGCTTGGGGGAAGGGGTTTTTCAGCGGCGGCTCTGAATTCACGGATCGTCCAGTCGTGACAGCAGGTTCGATTTCCTTCCCCATTCCTTGATTCACTCGCGCTGCCCAGTCAGAGAAGGTGCGAGACTCAGTACTCAAGTCATAAGATCGGGTTGGATATGCCTGGATATCTTGAAGAAGGATATGCCAAGAGTGAGCGTCAAAAGCGGCAGTGTGTGCCACCAAACCGAGTTTCCTGATCCGGGATTTTTCTCCAAAGAAGAGAACGCTGAGGATAACGGGGCTTGACGTCGAAACCTCCTCTTGCAGCTTTCTCACCTGATCGAAGGCCTTCTCATCGGATTCATATGGCACCAAGGTTCCGGAGGGAGAAGGTGTGATGCCTGACAAGACATAACAATCCTTTTGATCGGGCTCAACGGAAGCTCCGAGAATTGGATGTCTCTCCACCAGCCTCTCCAACATTTGAGTAGCATCATTGAAGGACATTGGAGCCTCAAAATCCAATGTGAAGCCCTGTGACGACCCCAAGGTACGGTACAGGCTCTGGAGCTGTGTGTGGGGAACAGAAACAGATCTGTCGTCCGTCGCGGTACTCGATCGCAGCAACTCTGGGTTAGTTTCGACCAGCTGCCGTGCCAGATCACGCATAGACATGTTTGAGACATGGGCCATGTCGACGAGGAGACCGAGTTCCCTACATTGCCCAGCGAAGAAGACTCCTGACAGCATATCGCCGCCTTGCTCGACGAGAGATTTCTCTGCGTTAATCTCAGATTCGTCCCTTTTCAGGACATGTGATGCCGCCCTGCACAGCAAGGTTTCGATGTCATTGTGACCGCCCATTTTGTGCTTGACAGCTTGAAAGTGTCTGCAACGCTAGTAGAGTCACTCACTATTGCAACAACCAAAATGTGCACACAATAAAGGCGTAGGACAGCTCAGAAGTAAGTTTCAAAGAAAACAAAGATGGTTTGTAGGTTGTATTGGGCCTTGGGAATGTTCTCTATTTCAGTTGAGCGTATACGATCGTCTTGTTCATCTGGCGACAATACAAAGCGGGCGGCCTGTTCCCCCCGAGGACTTGCACAATTATCCGTACATCATTCGTCTTCATTTCTAGTACAGGAGGTGGCCTGTCCGCTAAGCACGTGCACTTCAGTATAACAGGGGCCCAGGGGTAGGTGGCAGGGGGGAGG
>JAALXI010000443.1:0-12625 GCA_012977755.1 Fusarium nurragi | reverse complement strand
CCACTAAACCATTCGCCCGGTTTGCTTTGTGATTGGTTGAGATGCTGATGTCTTATTGTTTGTTATGTTATCTAAACGGGTCCAAAACGATCAGACCTATCACGTTTAGTGCTTTAGGGTGGTAATAATCCTCGTTATTGATCTTACTATGGATGCAGTCAAGTTTACTGATAATAGATGAAAATTGAAATTCGAGTAATATTGATACTTGGTTTTATATGCTTCTTGTTATGCTCCCGTTTCATAACCTCGTAACCTAATATTCATGAAGGCACGATGTAAATTTTCTCAAAACCATAATTATACATCTCTTTGAATCGAAACGATATAGGAAACGACCGATAAACCGGAGAGACTTTTCGTGTATGTTCTGGGCCTTCCAAAGATCAACATCAGTGTGTCATATGCAACGATTTAATCAACTTGGGCAACAAGATAACGCTCAACTTAGTAAAATAGCTAATAGTACTATTGGCTAACCGCCAACCCAATTGTTTGGCGCTGAGCCACTGCCGCCTGCAATGAGCCCCCAGCAGTTGAATGCCGAGTCAAAGCGCAGCACGACCCTAACACCTGAGCAAGTTTGGTCATAGAGTTTGCAGGGAGATGCAAATAAGGCAACGCCTGTAAGGGATCCGGGTTGGATCAAATTCTTTTAGGTACTACAAAGAGGCCCCTTCAGTAAAACCGTTTCTCTCCTTTATAGTTTCGTCTTCTTAATGCATGGTTGTTCGCTTCTAGCGATATCCCATATCAGCCCAACACCATTTCCTTCAACGCCGCCGCTTCCCAATGTCAATTCATCTAACTTACTCCACATCCTTCATAAGCTCACTGTCCTTGTCGAGCTTTGTCCACTTATCCTTCCCATCGGGAATGTCAACTACACGTGAAGCGTAGAAGATGTGGCATCTATATCTGATTAGCGTCATCGATGAAGATATTTCCGTATGTAACTTACTGAGGCTGGAAGTTCTCTCGCAACTGGGGCGTATCGAGGTTCAGCAGTGTAGGGAACAGTAGGACCATGTTCCGTCCCTCGTCCATGATCCAGCTGCCACACTCAGAGCAGCCAACCTTGCAGGGGAGGATGTGCTCGTTCTTCTTGGATGAAGTCTTGTAGAAGCGAAGACCCTTGACACCGTTTTCGAACGAGATGTCAGTCTTTTTGAAAATAGCAGCCCATTGGAAGGGAGCGCCTGGCATTTGTTAGTTATTGAATAAGATTCAGAGAGGTGTGGCTTAC
The DNA here is from genome assembly GCA_012977755.1 of Fusarium nurragi. NCBI lineage: Eukaryota > Fungi > Ascomycota > Sordariomycetes > Hypocreales > Nectriaceae > Fusarium > Fusarium nurragi. The sequence continues at coordinate 11,379 of JAALXI010000443.1, read as the reverse complement.
CGTGGATTTTCTTGCAGTCTATGCAATGGCAGAACTTGGACGCAAGTGGCTTGTCGCTGTTCAGCCAATACTGAACTCGACCGCAATGGCATGAACCGTGGACTTTCTTCTCAAAATTCTCTCTCTTTTCAGTAGCGTCATCAGGTCTTGTGTACGGAGGCTGAGTCTCCCAGCCGTCGTGGTTGTCATGTGAGAATTGGTGCTGGTGGTTCTGCATATGCTTCTCGTCATCGTCGGAACCCATTGTAAGAAATTGGCCGGTATTCTTGGCAGTAAATAAAGTTCAAAATAAACACCTTGATGTCTAGATCTAAATTTGAATAGTGTAGTATCGAAGATGGGAAGAAGAATCTGGGGTCTTTGTAGGAACTGTCGCGTGCCCTCTGATGGGCGTGGCGCATGGTTGTCGTCATAGATATATCAAAATGACAGAGTCTCGAACATGACACTCGTATTTCCTTTTCTCACTCGCTAGGACCATTTCCTCCCTTCGCATCTGAATGCAACATGTCATTGATCATCTCGGCCCACTTCCACGGCGTACCAATGTCGGGGCTTTCCTCCGTCGTAGCGTTCCTAGCCCGCATGTCAGCATCGCATCAAACAGCCTGCGGGTTTTAACTGTACGTACCAGTATTCCCAGCCCATTATTCCGCCAATCCGCGGATATCTGCTTACCAGCTCTTTGAGGCATGCTCGCAGTTTTGCTTCTTTGACGTGGCCAGAGCAATTTGACGCGTTGGTGACAAGGCCTATGACGACCTTTTCCTGTGGCCAGCCGCGGGCGATGATGGCGTCGTAGTCGTGCGTCTTGCTCATGTCGCCCCATCCGCAGTAGAACTGTGTGTTGTACCACGCTATTCGAGATCCAAGTCCTTTCTCAAGCTCTTCAATGTTGAAACCGCCTAGATTTTGCCTGTTAAGCAAAGCTGGCGCGACAGGCGCGAGGGTGACGAGGAAAGATTGCCCAAAGTCGGTTTTTAGATGGTCAATTAGACGGACCACGCCGCCTAGCGACATGGCCTCTTCAATATCAAGATCAAGCCCGTCAAATCTCGCCCATGCAATCATCCTGCGCAACGGCTGATACCACTTGTGGAAGCCCTCAAGTGAACCGTCAAGCTTCGTGTACGAGCCCTGCGCCGCGCCACCAAGCATACCGAGCACTTTTATGCCGGCTGCCTGAAGCTGACGGACTTCATCCCACAGCGGAATGAATTTATCTGAGTCGTACAGGTCATCGTTGAGAGTAATGCGCTCAGGCGAGTTCAGGTGAATGGCGGCGACAATGACGTGTGTGACACCGGCGCCAGGAAGAATTGTCGGCTGGATTGAAATATATCGATCGTCTCTATAATGAGTCTGGTGATAAAAAACAATTCGACGGTAGGGTTTTGATTTCGCGTCAGATTCATTGCGTGAGACGAGCATTTTGTCTGAATGCCTGACTGTTGTTTATTTTTGGGAGAGGCGGAGGTTGGTTGTGATCTGCCCCAGACAAGGATGATTATGGTTTGGCTAAGTCTTATTAGTCACCATGTTCGTTGGCATGTAGCATGCTCAACAGCTTCAGGTAACAAATTTAATTCTTTGGAGAAAGATTATTTGAACTCAAGATATCATAGACTACATATGCAGATTTCATTCTTTCTTTTAGCGTAAATAAATATTCCAGTATGCCTGTGTTAGTGTTATCTAGAATGCTGATCGTGGCGGCATAACACCTCAAAAACCTTGTTTTATGTGATAATTATCAATGATTTATGTGATAAAAGGCGATTTTCATTTGGTTCTGAAAGTATTATAGGTTTAAAGCAACTGTTCCTGCTCGTGACACACTTGAACCTTGGCACCCACGACAGTCTACATCGTAATCAGATACAAACGATAAGATCTGGGAGCCAATCAGGGCTCATTTTGTATTCTTCAACTTTAAATGAGTATAAGACAGACAATGTGATACCTCTTAGTCGAGATGTGTTGAAGGCCTTTTACGAGCTCGCCTGCTAGTAAATGGAAACAAGTCACCAACTTATCGAATACACGGGCAAGGCACGACATTGTGACCCAGGTCTAAACCTGCAGAAATTTGGTTGCACTATGTAGTCTATTTAAGAGTATGCGACAAATCCTGATACCATATGAGGCTCTGGGTGGTGGGAAGCAAGGTCCAACCCCCGTCAGAAGCATAGAAGCCTGCCTATCTCCGTGGGGCTGTTACGTACTGTACGTTATCAGGCATGTCAACTTCGGAAGTCTTTTAGAGACTTCGGTATGTTGTCCGGTAAGTCTTATCTTGCCGATCATTGCATGGGTTGAGGTTGGTAGCTTGGTGTTGTTGATTTCCAGTATATCCAACAGTTGCGTACAAAGGCTTTGCATATTCCATGTTACTTCCATCAACAACACGAAGAGACCACGAGTACATACATATCAACTTTGAAACAAAAAGAAGTTCTTTCGCTACAAAGACATATATGTCTCGCAGATAATAGACCTGTAACCCCGCTTGAACTTGCAATAACCTTAATGTTACATACGCCCCACTATCTCCAGTCTTGGCACTGAGGAGAGTAGCTCGATAAGGAAGCTGGCAAGACTGGAGAAGACAGGTTTTCCTTCTGAATCATGCTTAAAAGAAGCACTAGCGCTATACCGCATGATGATCCCTTGTATTTACGAGAAAGTAAGGAAAACGAATGGCGGAAGCATGAAGTAGGGCCGTAAGTAACGAGCTACCTATTTGGGATCCTTCTACCGCTTTCGCTATAAAAGGGCGCCCAACTCTCCATGCATTGCGTCTTGTAGGCACAACATACCGACTCTTTCAGTACCTCATTACGCAAATATGTTGAGAAGCACAATTTGCCTCGTTAGCCTCTCGGCTGCCTCTGCCGTCAATGCCCTTCAGTATGGCTACAACCACGTCACAGTTCGGAAGGACACCGAACTAGTGGCCGCCAATTTCAAAGACGTCGATATTGACCTGTACGCACCGGCTTTTCTTGACCCAGCAACCAGACAGCCGGGCTTCAAGAATGGCACGCAGGGACCGACTTCTCACGATGATATGGGTACGCACGCGACACATTATATGATCAAGTTACGATTGCGGAGAAGCACTGACCGAAAACAGAAGAGTACATGGAGGGTATTGTTGCAAAGAATAGCTACATGACTTATCACACAGCAAATTTCACCTCTGAGGAACATCGTTCGTTTCCCTTTGTGAAACTCTCCACCTCAAAGGGTCCGAAGACCTCAGACAAGGTGCGAATTTGGATCCAAGGCGCTGTACATGGCAATGAACCCGCCGGTGACCAATCTCTTCTGGCTCTCCTCGGCAAATTCGACAGAGATTCCAAATGGGCATCCAAGATTCTCAAGAACGTTGATATCGTCATTCTGCCTCGGTATAATCCTGACGGAGTCTACTACTTCCAGCGTGTGTTGGCTACCAATTTCGACCCCAACCGCGATCACACCAAACTCGCACGTCAGCAAACCCGTGAAATCAAGCAGCTCTTCAACGAGTATGCACCTCATGTTGCGATTGATATGCACGAGTATGGTTCATCGAGCAGATATGGCAACTACATCCAAGCTGCGGATGGTCTTTTCTCTGCTGCGAAGAACCTTAACATCAACAAGGATATCCGGGAGCTTTCCGAGAAGCTATTTGCCAAAAACATCGGCGATGCTATGGTCCAGGCGGGTTTGCGTTGGGAGCCGTACGTAACTGGCGAGACTAGCATTGACCCCGGTTACACCCCCGAGTAATTCTCCTCTCACACTTTGTTGAACGTTCAGCTAACGTGAGTTATCAGGTTTGATGAGGCTGGTTCAGATGCCAAGATCGGTCGCAACGCAATGGGACTTTCTCAAGCCATCACATTTCTCATCGAGATGCGAGGAATCGGTCTCGCAGACCAAGAGTTCCAACGACGAACTGCGGCTGGTCTGACCATGGCCAGCGCCATCATCGACACGGCTGCCAGTAACGCCCAGAAGGTCTTCAAGACTGTTGAGGGTGGCATCAAGGATTTTGTCAAGTCCAAGGAACCCATTGTGGTAACCGACTCTACCAAGTACCGCACCCGACAGTTCCAGATGATCGACTACACAAAAGGCTCACTCGTCAACGTTCCTGTTCGATTCGCTTCTACTACACCGACCACCGCCAACCTCACCCGTTCTCGGCCAGAGTCCTATCTCATCCCTGTTGCCTGGGTAGATATCGTCGACCGCCTCAAGGTCTCTGGACTCAAAGTCGAGACCCTTGGCAAACCATGGAGCGGCACCGTTGAAGCGCTCAACGTGACATCATCCGAGCTTAGCAGTTCTTACTATGAAGGAGCTGTACTCTCTACCGTCACGACTGAGACGAAGGAGCGACACCTTACGCTGCCAGCTGGGAGCTTCCTTGTCAGCACCAAGCAGAAGAATGCGGGATTGGCTTTCAATGTGCTTGAGCCTGAGAATATTGATTCTTATGCTAGCTTCAACATCATTCCTCTTGAGGTTGGCGATGAGTACCCTATCTTTAGGGTTCTATGAAAGTTTCGAAATACGGCCATGCCCGCCCATTAGAACAAGAAATATTTCTACAAAAGACCTATCTTTTAACTCCACCTTAAGATAAAAATTCACCAAAACTTATGATGATAGTTATTCATTACATTGCTACCTATAACTGACTCATCCTCAGATCCACGATGGCATAGAAAAAAGATCAGTCCTTTTTATTATTAACTTCGAATCTCCTTACGGCCAAAGCTGCTTTGTCTTGACTAGAAAGTGACTCTACCAGATTGAGGAGGCCGATGGAGACGACGGCACCTTGAGATAGTACACCACTAGCATATCATCAACTTCATGTCATTAAACGTTTCTACTCACTTTGGCTTCCTTTTCGGGAAAGAAGATAACCCAGTGAGGAGGTTTATAGATAGACACTAACATCGTCTGTTGTATCGTCACTCCTCCAGCTCGCTGTATATCACATCCTTCTATATTGTCTGAAAATGGGCCCTAGGGCTTGTATATGGTTCTAGTCTCGCCTCTATTCACAGCCACATAGGAGGAGATTGAAATAATTGCTCACATGGTAGAGAATGCAATTAACTCTGTGCTCGGCGCATGAGAAAACCCTCAATTGAAAGATTAACTCGACACCGTGCTTTCATTTATCGTTAGAATTATCACATTATAAAAGCCTGTGTCGGCCCTCCCAATAAACTAGTCCACCGTATCGAAGACTGCGACGCCCAAATCTCCTTAACCTGATCAATCGCCCGAAGCAAATTCCAACATCCCGTCTTGTTATGCAACGAAACCAACTTATCCAAAAAGAACTCTCTATGATCCTTCGTCGAACTCTCAGCAGCGACGATAAAGTACGGCCAGGCGAGTAGATGTCTCCCCACAATGTCAATGTATGCATCAACTTCTTCGAGTGATTGCTTGAATCTTTCAATTATGTGCACGGTCTCTTCAGCGGGCGGATTGAGCATCGCTCGTTGGACGTAGATGTCGCACGCCCAGGTGGTCAGCATGGCGAGTTGGGAGAGAAGGCCTTGGAGTTCTGGATGAACGCGATCGCACCAGCGGATAAATTCTAGACAGGCTTGTTGCTGCGCTCGGATGAAGTGTACGCCGTTGGTTTCGTTGAACAGAGATTCTCCAAAGAGGCAAACTCTGCGAATGTGTTAGATGGTGTTTAGTGCTTCGGTAACGGAAACATACCTCAGGATTTGCATCTGAAGAAACCTTCTAAGATCAGATCTCTTGTCATCCGAATTTACCGCAAGTGTATTGACTACCACCCGCAATGAACCGTAGATGAGCTTGAAGTTATCACTGCCACTGATCATCTCGCGTATATGCAGCAGAAGCAGCGCCGTAAGCGCAGAATCATCGTTCTGGGGTGCACACTGATGAGAGCGCAATATGAGTTCCCGAACGAGAGAGCTGTATGCCGCAGGGTCGAGTGATATAGCGGTGTTGTTTTGTAGCGAAAGGTGCTGTTCCACGACGAGGAGAACTGCCTTTCGTACGAGAGGATCTGTCTCAGCTCTGGGTAAGACGAGATCTCGATAGCCGTTGAAGCCCATGTTGATGACGGCGATTAGTTGGGCTATGTTGTTTGAGACTGTGGCTGGTTAGACTGTGTATGAGTAGGGTCATATTGGGCAACATACAGTATCCAAGGCAGAATCGGGATTTAGGATCGATATGATCCAGGCCCCAGTCGATAGAAATTGGTACATGGTTTGACACGACCAAGTCTTGTGCTTCTGTGTTCTCCTCCGCTATCTCATAGACTCCGACTCTGACCTGCTGGACAGTTTCGTAACCACTTGCACGGAAGGGGTCATTTCTTCTTCCTTCTCCAGGAGGAGGGCAAACAGACTTTATCTTCCTTGGCAAGTCGCTTGTTTCCCCGTCAGCGATCGGTAGGGTCTTGCCCACAAACTTGCCCCGTGCAGCAATCCCATCGTTGAAGCGATATCGTAGGCCTAGTCCACTGCACTTGATTCCTTTGGCAGAGCATTTTCCGCATGCAGGTTCTTCGCGGTCGCAGTCTATGCGTCGGCGGGAACATTGATAGCAGCCTTGAAATGGGTTAGTAGGGTTTCAATAGAGCATGCTTGGCCGAGAGTGGCCCGTGTTACCATGGGCTCTCACCTCTGACTTTGGGTCTCTTCTTTACCTTGTCCGAGTTCGGGGGGGTCATTTGGGAATGGGGCTGTAATTATAATGATACAAGGGCGGCCAGACTCATGACCTGACAGTAAAGGTTTTCTGTAAGGATTGGTTCGTTGGATTACGTGTCTCCGAGTATGAACTTGGACAGAACTAGGTATTGGCGATACATCTCGATGCTATCGCAAACCGCATAAAGGCGGGGTAAGCTATTCCTCAGTGGGAAATTTGGCGCGGCTGTCGATAGGCGATCGCGGAGTTTGTCCACCGAAGAATAACCTGGTGTTGGAGGAGAAAAGACATTCGAACAGTCTTAGTTCAATGAATTACTATTAGGCTCACACCCTCCAATGATCGCGCTCAGCTATAATCCACGTCTCGTTCCCGTATACCAGAGCGTTTTCAGGCTTTTTGATGCAGCTCTCATTACTCTCAACACTCCCAACGCTTCCACCGAGAAACCCAATATTGCCATGGCTACCTTGTCCCTCGAGACCAGAAGCGTTGGCGCTTTTCTTGTGGTGACGTACCGTCTCACTAATCTTCACAAGAATAGGTTTGTAAGTTGGAATACAAGCGCAGACCAAAGCCGACGTGACCTCTGCAAGAGCCCATAGGTTAGGTCTGGTTATATCCCATGTGGAATATGACCAATTCTCGACCCATTTGATCCTCACGATCGCAAGAGCAATGGAGCTTTAATAACGTTAGCACGAGGCGCATTGTTAATTGAACCTATCACTTACAAACAGCCGAGGCCGAAGACCCCAGAAAGCGTAATCTTCTGGGATCGGCGAAGGTTGAGGTTCCAAATAACAGGCAACGGCAAAATAGCCACCGCAAGATCGGTCAAAATATTGATTGCAGCAAGAACATATGCAAGCTCCAACAGATTCGGAATACACTTCGCTCTGAGAGTGCGGTTCCAGATGGCTTGCAAGGGGGTGCATTGCAGGAAGAATACGAGGACCTGGCAAATGTTCCATAGCACGAGACAGACAATAGCTCCCACATAGGTCCATCTCCAGTACGACAGCGATAAGATTCTGTAGTACAGCAGTAGAAAGGTCATCTTGGCCCAGAAGAGGCCCTGGGTGTAGAAGAATGTGGAGATGTAGGTGCACTTGGATGATGTTAGCCCGATCTCGTCCATGGGTCAGATTTCGTCGGACCTTGTAGAATGATGCAATCTTATCGTGTGGTAGAGTTCCATTAGGACTATTCAAGCCAAGCGGTATAACTGTGAGGGATGAGCTCCCGTCTTCCGAGTTTTCAGTTTCAACATACGCATGAGAAATCCAGAACCCAGTGCAATTACACACAACTAAACCTGAGTGTTAGCAGTGTTCTCCGCCGGGGACAATTTGCATCAACCTACCATCGCCATGATAGCAGCACCGTCATCCCAGTAAATCAGCTTTATAGCACGACGGCACCAAAGCCGAAGCGAAACAACTAAAATCGATATGGATATTGCGAATACGACAACCACAATTACCATAATAAGATGGGCATGTGCAGTTTTTGCAGATATGCCTTGTTCAATAGGAGCCATACTGAAGAAAGTGCTGGGACTTCAGAGCCGGCACTGGCCAGAAACGGTGAACTCTTTCCTGGGGAAAATCTCTCGATATTAGTAGCAGTAGTCTCAGGGTTTTCAGACTACGCAAGCCACCGTTATCGCGTTGGCGTTTTGCTTCACCAGTGTCCCACAATGACCAATTATCAGGAATGTAAGCCACTCAATAGACGCCCCATCCACGGCCCGGATGTGTAGATCCCAGCAACTTCAGAAACAAAGGTCCATAGATCAGGCTGAAGTAACTGAATCGTGTGTAGCTTCAATGGCCTTTCCGTTACCCGCCCGGGAGGCGATATACAGGATTCAAAACGTGGCAACAAGCCCAACGTTAAAGGTAGATCCATTCCCGGTATTTGCACTACCACCGTCAAACGACAGACGAAGCTGGCAGGTGTCAGCCGAGGCCCAAGATCTGCAAGTACAGAAGGGCAGGATAAGGTTCTGTATGTAAAAACATGCATCTTCAAGCCCATAAGTAGAAATATTGGCGCAGTATCTTCCTTCGGAGAACCAGGTTGGTGCTTACAGGCAAAGCACGTGGACGGCCGTTTCATGCAAGGAACCGCAAACTCTCTTGGGGTCACGAAAAGTCTAACCAGCGGTGTGGAACCTGCTGTTTCCGCTCTTAGCATAAGCCAGTCCAAACTGAATCTCGTATCTCCGGTTCCGCGGTGACACAGTTAGCCCCAGATGCATCTTCCGCATTGAGCGGTCACGGCCACAACTATCGTCATGTGAGTCTGCTTTCATACGGTGAAGCTGTTCAAATGCTTCCGCCTTCTACACCGAATCGGTGGAATAATTACCCGAGTTGCAGGGTTCTGCTTCAGCTCTCACTCTTATGGCGTCGGTGGCTGTCGTCCAAGTGACATCTCATTGGCTGTGTCGTTGCAATGCGAAATACGAGCACAAAACGATGTGTGTTACTCCAGGCACACGCAGTGGAGGGAATACCATTGGACGTGAATTGGCATCCGAAGTTGGAGACTAAGATATATATTCGACGCTCTGTACGACAATCTATCGTGTTAAAGAGAGGCTCCGGCTACAAAACACATCGACAGTATGGCAACCACAAAACACAAGATTAATTCTCCATTCACAGACACCCCGTCCAATGACAACAACAGAATCGAGCTTTTTGCCCCCGGCGAGATTCGACAAGAAAGCAATATCACTTCGTTCAACACCATCTCGCCATCCAACGTTGTTCCTCTACGAAAGCTTAAACAATGGCCTCGAGCCGTGATATGTCCCTCCTGTCGGGAACTATCCCTAACTCGAGTTGAGCGCAAGATTTGCGGCGGCACACAGCAAGTACATTATCTCAGGTACTACAGACAGAATTAACAGTCTTTTAGTGCAATGGCAGCGTTGATGTTTGCCTGCACCATCGTTGGCGGTCCTCTTGCGTATGTTGGGAAGCAGTGGAAGAACGTTGAACATTACTGCTGTAGATGCAACCGCAGACTGGCGACTTGGCACTTTAGTTCAGGAACAGAGATCCATGTCTGGTGAATATGTGGGAGCTGGGGGCGAAGTACTTGGGAAATCCAGCCTGCAGCTTTCTAGAGTTGACTTATGATGGTGGAATTTAATACTACATCCACCTAAGCTTGGGATATTTTCGCAGCTACCAGAGGTAATAACGTCAATAATTTCCCTGTTGTGTCTGTGCATCGTCTGTGCATCTAGCAATCTCCAAGATACCGGTAGTTGAAAGTAATCGAACGATGGCGTTTAAGGTCGCAATTCTTTGACAAGAAAGTGGTCTTGTATATTTCAAAGTCATGGGACAAAGACAGGATAGCATTCTCTTCGAGAAGAAAGATTTAGTGGTGAAGATGGTTGACTAAATTGGAACATTTAAGTGCTCATCATATTCTATAGCATATAAGTCTTCCTATAGTGAATTTTTTAGAACCCATTGTTATTAACAGATTAACTCAACCAGGAGATATTTCGACTTGTAATTCTACTTGTCGACTCTGGCGACAAATCACAGTACTGAGCTTTAGTAATCGATCCCTTCCCTCGCGCTTCTGATATCAAGTTAAGAGCCTTTTACATTAATCACCGCAATGGACAATTTGTCAACCGCTTGCGTAACCTGGGGCAGTTACAGTGGTCCGGCAATGACTCAGCGTAGCAGTGAGGCGAAAGGGACGCGAATAAGAGAAGGTGATAAAATCTGCTCGGAATCAACAGAATAAAATCGGTCTCGAACAGGATGTGGAAAGGAATTCTGGCACTTATGATGGAGAGTAGTCTGACTTGCTGGACCAGCAGGGGTTTCATTGACTTGTTCGCACAGGCATTATCCAGATTTATAATGGCCTGACTACAGAATTATGCTGTCATACGTTGCCAAAGCATGGGTGGAGACTGATTTGATCAGGAAAGAATTCACTCGATCGTATTTAGAGAGATGTAAATTAATAAACTTGATATCCATTTAACAAGACGTAAAATACTTTCAGTATTTGTTAATTCTATATTCGATGGAAGGGATGGGCTTTTATGATAAACTCAGAATGAGTCTCGCCAGGTCTTGGTATCATCATGATTATTGTAGGGATAATCTTGGACTAATAATAGACGCACTCGGGACAACCGCCCCGCATAAGCACTCTAAGTTTGACTCTATTGCTCCTTCATTCTAAGAATAGTTTCAACATCACCACAACATCTCCATTGCAACTTCACCCGAAATAATACAGATCGAGCTTAATAAGTCATTCGCAGTTGACTTCAAAGTAACATTGCATTGGTATATCTATCATCGTCTATAATCTTTGCTTCTCATGTCAACCTCTCGTAATCACATCCTACTTTTTATAACCGCATCCTACTGCTTGATCAGGACAGCCCTGTATCGGACCTTTCCGTCCTTCAAGTCATGCAGAGCCTTCTGGATACCCTCCTCGTTGAGGGGGTATGTCATGATCGTGGGCTTGATGTTCCTGCGGTTGGCAAACTCGAGGAGCTTGCGGAGGGTGTCGCGCGAGCTGGTCAAAGAACCCTGGACACGGATGCCCTTGAGGGAGAGCTCGGTGAGGGGGATGGGGGTGCTCTCGAGAGCGGCGGTAAGG
>JAALXI010000442.1:0-81776 GCA_012977755.1 Fusarium nurragi | reverse complement strand
ATGGAAACCTGCGCCAGTGGAAGAGGCTCTGGAATCTGGGCATTTCAGGATGGAACTCGCCGGAGCTGACAACTGTCGTCGTCGGGCAATTCTTCCAGCTCGGCTTGGATATAATGGACGGTGACGTTGGTGCTGCGCAGGAGGCCATCAAGCTTCTCGCCAACGATGCTGGTTTGGCGTTCATCCGGGCCTTGGCCGAACGTCATATTCCACGGGCTGACAGGACCAACCAGCTCACTCTCTGGGAGACCGAGGTCAAGCCTCTTTTTACCCTCATCACACACCCTCGGGTCGTGGACTCGGCCGTGTTGGAGCAGCAAGTCGCCGCCGTGTTCAACTACGTGCTGGGAGTTCAGGGCCAACGCATGACCAAGATCTTCAACTTCATCCACCAACTTGTCACCGAACCCTCGCTTTCTGCACAGAGCGTTTCACGAATGGAAATTCTTGAGCTTTCCCTTGCCGTGCTGGCCAAGATAATTGACTGCAACACTATGAACATCGTCAATCCAGAGTGCATCAGGCTGGTCCCTCTCTTTGCTCGACTTGTGAACAGCGACTCCAGCGGAAGAGACGAGTTCTCTTATCTACAGGCTTCCAAGTACATTGAGTATATGCAACATCGACTGGATGCCGGTCAAAGTATTCCAGACTTGGAACCTTCTCGTCATGTCTCCTTCACAAGGGAGGACTTCGTTCTTCAACGAGATCTTCCAGGCACACTATCTGCCGATGGACCTCGCCACGACAATGACCACACCAATATCAACAGAATCAAAATCATGCCTACCTACGAAGAAATCATGTCGCCTCGCGCAGAGTACCTACCAACCAACAACCCTTCACAGTGGCATATCAAGGGAATCCGCGGCCGCCTCGATCGAGAGTTCCGTCTTGTCAGAGAGGACACCGTCGGTCAGCTTCGAGATGCTGTGCGTGACATGCTAGAGGTTGCCCGAGACCCCAGCCATAGCAAGGCTCGCCAATCCAACACTCTCAGGACGTACACTTACGAAAACCCTGTCATCATCGACGTAGACCTGCACCGAATCGGGGGGCAGGAGATGGTTCTCTGCTGCCATCAGCTTCCAGCCGCCAGCAAACTAAATGCTAGGAAACGAAAAGACTGGTGGATGCAGTCCAAGCGGTTGCAGGCGGGAGCTCTCGTCTGCCTGTTTGATGTCACTGGCTCGATGCTATTCTGTATTGTATCCGACACCACGATGAGATCAAAAGACGATAAGGAAGCTCGGAAGATTCACTATGAGGCCGAAGATGAACCTCCCAGCAGTGAAGTAAGAAGCCTCTCGGACGACGAAACCTTTCTCTTTATCAACCTCAAGCTCGTGGACCCAACAAGGAGTGAAATAGCTCAAGCCATGGGGTGGTACAAAAACGTGCGGTCTTCTCCACGTCGGTATCTGGTTGAGTTTCCTGGCGTTTTGCTTGACTCATTCAAGCACACTCTGTCGGCCCTCCAGAAGATGCACCAAAGGCCCAACATCCCTTTCCAGGATCTGTTAGCACCCAAAGAAGACCCGTCATCTGACGTGTACCTTGAGTTGCCGGAGTATGCAAGGAGGGCAGGTTTTACTTTCGATCTGCGCTGCCTCACCAATGACAACACCCCTCTCACCGTTGACCCCCAGTCACCAATAAGCCCTGAGGTACTTGCACTCAAGTCCAGCCTCGATCTGACACAGTCTGATGCCCTTATCAACACTCTGACCAGTGAACTGTCGCTTGTGCAGGGACCTCCGGGTACGGGTAAGAGTTACACTGGTGAGAAGATTATCAAGGTTCTTTTGGGGAGCAGAAAGAAAGCGAACCTCGGTCCGATCCTGTGCGTCTGCTACACAAACCACGCCTTGGACCAGCTCCTTGAGCACCTTCTTGACGATGGTACCAAAAGTATCATCCGCATTGGGTCTCGCTCAAAGTCGGAACGACTTCAAAACCTGAACCTGCGCAATGTTGCGAAAGAAATGTTCCTTACCAAGTCGGAAAAAAGCGGTCTCTGGGAGTCAGAACAAGAAATACGTGAGCACGTCCGGGACGGGAAAGATCTGCTGACGGAGCTTACTGCGTGTCAGTCCTGGAATTCCATCAAGGCCCTGTTAGCCTCGGATTATCCTAGACAGCACGCTGAGCTATTCGGAGAGGATCAGAATGGGTGGCAGACGGTTATTCACCAGCCAGAAATGGTGATCGATCGGTGGCTTCATGGTGGACAGAGCAATACGACACACCCTAGGCCACTTGGACAGCTCAAACACGCCCAGTTGCACAGTCTGACCAACCAAGAGCGAAACCTGCTCCATCGTCACTGGACAGAAGCAATTAGAGATCCAATTATTACCAAGCTGGCCAGACTCAACGAAGATTATAACAACGCGGTCAAACACAAAGACGAGATCCGCGGGGACGTAGACTTACGATGTCTTAACGAGGCAGATATTGTTGGCGTCACGACAACAGGTTTAGCTAGGAACTTGAATCTCCTTCGAAAGCTACGATGCAAAGTCATGCTCTGCGAAGAGGCCGGTGAGGTTCTCGAGGCACATATCCTTACCGCACTCCTACCTTCCATAGAGCACGCCATCCTGATCGGCGATCATTTACAGCTTCGCCCCCAGATACAGAACTACGATCTACAGAGTACCAATCCGCGTGGTAAGCAGTACTCACTCGATGTGTCTCTGTTTGAGAGACTGGTTGAGCTTCCGCATGAGTCAGACTTGCGAGTTCCCTACAGCGTATTGGAGACGCAGAGACGAATGCACCCATCCATTGCTGAGCTAGTCCGCTCAACCCTGTACCCTTCCCTCAATGACGCAGAGACCGTCGAGAACTACCCGCAGGTCGTGGGCATGAGACGGCGTCTGTTCTGGTTCCACCACGACCAGCCTGAAAATGCCAGCGAGAACAATGACTCCATGAGCACCTCGCGATCCAACAGCTTCGAGGTCGACATGACGGCTGCTTTGGTATCCCACCTCTCTCAGCAAGGCACCTATCGACCAGGTGATATCGCGGTCCTCACGCCATACCTTGGACAGCTGCAACTTCTGCGCCGTAGGATGGAATCTATGTTCGAGATTTGCGTCAACGATCGGGATCTAGATGAACTCGAGGCTGTTGATGGAGAGACCAGTAATACCGCAAAGCCGCGCGCTGCTCCTATAAACAAGACAACCCTCCTCAAGAGCGTCAGAGTAGCGACCGTTGATAACTTCCAGGGAGAGGAGGCCAAAGTCATTGTGATATCCCTAGTCCGCAGCAATCCCCAAGGCGACTGCGGCTTTCTCAAGACGTCTAACCGGATCAATGTTCTGTTGTCTCGCGCCAAGCATGGGATGTACATCATCGGAAACGGTAATTCATACAAGAAGGTTCCAATGTGGACAGACGTCATGAAACTGTTGTCTTCTGGGCATAATATGGGAACAGAACTCGAGCTGCAGTGTGCCAGACACCCAGACACGCCAATTCTCGTATCCCGTCCTGATCACTTTTTGCAGTTCTCGCCAGAAAGCGGATGCAACCTTGCATGCGACAAGAGACTGCTCTGTGGACACGCCTGTACGGGAAGATGCCACTCAGATACTCTGCATCACGCTGTCAAGTGCCTGGCAGACTGTCCACGTCTCAAGAAAGGATGCAATCACCCTTGTCCGCTTCGCTGCGGCGATAGTTGTCACAGCAAATGTCTAACCATACTTGAGCACACTGACCTTTTACTTCCGTGCGGACACCGTCTGCCTTCACCTCGATGCTGGGAGGCCCAAGATACAGCATCTGTGCGTTGCGTGGAAACGGTCATGAAAGAAGTCCCAGGGTGTGGCCATAAAGTGCGCACCAAATGTCACCTTGATGTGGCAGCTGTGGACTACAAATGCACTTCTGTCTGCGGGAACCACCGCAATTGTGGACATACTTGCAACTTCCCCTGCTTCCGTTGCAATACACGTGTAGACGGGAAGATCACGGAACAAAACCACGGCATATGCAACCAGCGCTGCGGACGGAACTACTCGACATGTCAACATAGCTGCTCCCAGAGCTGCCACGGCGATGCACCCTGTCAGCCGTGCAAGGAGCGATGTGAGGTGCGTTGCAGTCACTCGAGATGTAGCCAGGCTTGCAACGAGCCGTGTGTTCCTTGTGCCCAGGCAACGTGTGCCTCCAGCTGCGTCCACTCCAAGTGTACAGCCCCGTGTGCTGCCCCTTGCAACTGGGTGCCCTGCTCTTTGAGATGCGAGAAGATGCTAGACTGTGGTCATCAGTGTGAGTCTTTCTCAATCCCTTGAACTGTCCCTTCCTTTCTAACTAGTCTAGGTCCATCCCTCTGTGGAGAAGTCTGTCCTACTTCGAAGTTCTGCCAGGTGTGCGCAACAGACGAAATCAAATCCGTTTGTGTCGACTTTCTCGAGATGAAGGAGTACAGAGAGATAGATCTCACCCAGGAACCCTGCATTTTCCCAGGCTGTGGACACTTCCTCACTGTCTCATCTATGGATGGTCAGATGGACATGGCAGCACACTACAAGCTCGACACCAACGGTATCCCTGAGCGGGTGCTGCGGAGCTCTGAGCCTTTCTCCATGGATAACAAGGACGTCAAAAAATGCGCTACATGCCGTGGGCCTCTCCGTAACGTTTCGAGATACGGCCGCATTGTGCGCCGTGCCATGCTGGACGAGGCTACGAAGAAGTTCATCGCCTGGTCGAATGCCGAGTACCATTCACTTGCTGCTGAGCTCATTAATGAGCAAGTGGTTCTTAGCGACATGAAACCGCCAGTGATCAGGGACCGACAGTCTGGGGCAGCCGGGAATTTAACAATCGGAGGTTCACGACAGAGGCAGCTACATACTTTGAGAGAATACGTCGATAAAAGATACGATGCTATTCTCAAGATCCGGAAGGGCATCCAGGGGTATGCTGCCAGGGTCAAAAGGGAGGAGCAGCCGTTTCAGCGCGTTGCAGACCTGGTGAGACATGCCAATCTTCACCAGGGGGGACAGAGCGAATTTCAATATGACCAGTCCGTCATTCAAGCAAAGGGGTCGCTCTTGGCTTCTACCTTACTATTGAAGTGTGATGTGCTGATTCTCTCCGACTTCTTTCGACTCCTCGGCCAAAAGTCAGGAATCGCTAAGCCGGACGTCAAGCTCAATTTATCGTGCTTCATGACCGATTGCAATGCATTGATCAAAGACGCCGAAAGCGCAGTGTACCCACGCGAACAGATTCAGGGTCATATCTTTTACGCTCAGATATGTGCATTTTCCCGCTCGCTGGTCTCTACACCATCCAAACTGCCGGTGCAAGCAACTGAGCCATCACCGTCAACAACAAGTGATGCTGATACACATACGCTAAACACGCTGCGTGATCAAGGTCTTGAACATGTTTACCAAGCGAGAAGGCTCCTGGAAACAACTCCGTCAGCCAACGCTCTTAAGAATGACATCGATGCTGCCGAGGAAGCTTTGAACGGAGGCGTCTACCGTCCGGTCACAGCCGAAGAGCTGAGGCAAGTCTACGCGGCATCCAGGGGAGAACTATCCGGAACAGGGCACTGGTACACGTGTCCGAACGGCCACCCCTTCACTATCAACAACTGCGGCATGGCAATGGAGGAGGCACCTTGTCCAGAGTGCGGTGCTCGTATCGGTGGGCGGAATCACGTGTCGGTCCAAGGTGTGAGGCACGCGGCTGAGATTGAGGAGATCGCGAGGGAGATGGAAGGAGTGCGGTTGTAATTTGGGTATTACAGATGGCTCATAGTTGCTGTGGATTTGGTAAATATGACACAAAATGAACGTGTAGACACAAGAATGGGGACAGTTGAGGGCTATGCGGGTATGGAGGCCTGGGACTAGATACAGAATTATGCAATATATTCTTGGCAACTTTGAGAATTGTTTCCTACTCACCATGATGGTCTTTTACTTGAGATAATGTATGAAAGTTGTAAGAAATATATAGTATGAGAGCGATTAGAACGACCGATATATTGATATCATTTAAGTAGTATGGGAGCGACAGCCATCTAGTTAGCCCAGAAAATGAGCTACCGCTTATTCTATAAGCACAAGTGCACGTGATCCGTGCTAAGCGCGTTGTGGAATTCCATCGGTACGTACTGGGAGGATAACCTTGCCGCATAGCGTAGGATGATGGACTGAAGTGAGATTTTAGTAGCCGGACTGACGGCCCTGACGGCCAGTCGAGACTGGGTTAGTCCGAGCACACCAATCGCATATCTCAGTTGCTGGTATTTGGCTTACCGCCCTTACCAGGCTGTGTGCGCGTACAACAGGTCAGGGACTCAGGTGTATAAATGCGATAGACATCCCCACGTCTCCACCTTGCACCTTTGTCAGGTTGAGTCGCCAAGGTGAAAGACAGCAGCGCATGATGAATCGCGCCAGCGTCGCTATTATTGGAGCCGGTGAGTACTGCATAGCTGAGTGCAGTAAGCCTGGTGCTGATATGCGTCGCAAGGTCCAAGCGGCCTTACTATGCTCAAGCAGCTCCGCCACGATGGATTCAACGCCACGTTATTCGAAAGACGCAGTACAGTCGGAGGTCTATGGGCATACGATGCAGACCATGGATGGACTACTGCCATGCAGTTCACGGGGGCAAACATCAGCAAGTATACTTGCGGCTTTACGGACTTCCCAATACCAGATAGTGAGTTGTTTGAGGTCTCAAGATGTACTGATACTGACTCGCATTAGAGTACCCGGTTCACCTGACTGCAGCAGACTTCCAAGAGTTCATGCAGAGCTACGCCGATCATTTTGGACTCACCAAAGACATAACATTTAACACGAGTGTCAAAGTCGTCAACCGAAACAACGAGGATACAGGATGGGTCCTTCAGCTTGAGAAGGTTGGTAGCCGAGAAGTCGAATCTCGTCAATTCGACAAGGTCGTGTTCTGCCATGGATACCAGACCCAGAAGGTAATGCCCAAGTTTCCTGGTCAAGAAAGCTTTGAGGGCGAGATTACACACTCGCAACAATTCCGAAGGTGTGTGAGCCTGTTACCAAATGATAGATAATGAAGGCTTACCCGCAGACGATAGCCTCGAAGCTTATCGGGACAAAACGGTGGTGTTTCTTGGCCTATCCACAACGACAGACGATCTTGCCCCCCGAGTCATCGATGTAGCCAAGAAGGTCTACGTCTCCCATAGAAGCGGCCAAATCATCATCAAGCGTTTCCGCAAAGGAACCCCGACTGATCTCCTAGCCTCGTGGAGGCGACGTCAGATATCTCAGTGGATCGCTAGGAACATGCCAAATGCCTATAGATTTGTCGCAAACTGGGTGGCCAAGTTACTATCTGCTCAGTTCGCCGGCATGAAGCTCGAACCAGAATGGCGTCTCACGCCGTTCCGCGACCTGACGATAAGTCTCCCAGGCTTGATTGAAAACTGCCTTCCTCGCTTGAAAGACGGGAGTTTGACGAGTATGCATGGGCTCAAACGTTTCCTGGGTGGGCGGTCGATTGAGTTCGATGACGGGACCGTACTTGATGACGTCGACGCCGTTATCTTCACTACAGGCTACTGCGGTGACTTTGCAGTGGCACCTTTCGTCGAAAAGACCCTCCCCAAGTCACCCACATATCGAGGACCGCCTATCCATCGACTGTACATGAACGTCTTCCCTCCAAAATATGCAGATAGCTGTGCTATGCTCTGCTACTCAGCATACGGCAAAAACAACGGCTTCTCGTTCAGCGACGTCATGAACTTCGCCATCTCAAACGTATGGCGCGGCGTAAGCGAATTGCCGTCATACGACGAGATGGAGCAATGGGTCGACGAGCACCAAGAATGGCTTGCGAAGAATTGGGAAAAGGAGCCGAACCTGGACCTGAGCATGGTGAAGCAACATGAGTTCCAGCCCTGGATGCACGAGAAGGCCGGGACCGGGATGGAGAACCTCGGCTGGGGATGGGCGGGTTGGAAGTTCTGGTGGAAGGATAGAGAGATGTACAATCTGATGAACAATGGGGTTGAAACAGCTCACATGTTCCGGTATTTCGAGACCGGGAAGAGGACGACGTGGGACGGAGCGAGAGAAGAGATCATACGCCAGAACAAGATAGTCCGTGAGAGATTTTCCAAAAAGAACAGGAATTCTAAGGAGCAGTGAAGAGCAGGGTGGTATTGGAATCAAGCCGGGTGGATTTGAATGATTGCAAGATTTATAGATACATTATACTAGTCAGACATAGCGTTATCAACGACAAGCGATTTATGCAAAATTATCTTTCACTACGTCGTAGAGCTGTAGGTTAGGCTGCGTAGTGCGGTTGAAAGGAAGTTATTGCTCACAGAAGTCAGTGGGAACATCACCAACATGTGACGGATTACCCTATGTAGGTCAACTCAACCGTGCTAAAAGATTGTTCATACATGCACACATTAATGGAGCAAGCAGGTGTAAGTGTAAGCAAACTGAATTGGCAATAGTATCATTAAGTCGTTTATATCATCGACGTTACTGAGCCACTTCCAGGGTTTAACGAAATTGGGGAATGGACACCTATCCTATCTTCATTCTCACCTTTAAGCACTTAACCTGGAATAAATTATGGTCTTGACGTAGGAAAGCAGCGCTTGAACACCTCATTTCATAGCCTGGACTAGTTCTTAGCAACAAATATAATTGAAAATTACAATGCGGGTTATAGCAATGTATGAGCGACAATTCCCGTTCTAATTTTAACACCCTTGCGCAACCGGTGCATCGTGTCCACTTTCTTATTGATCCCCCTAACCTTAATCCCACATTAAAGAGCCGATCCGGGTCTGTTCTTCTCAGGTCGTCCACCTGAAGACTGGCCCGTGAGATATGAAACGGCAGAAAGTCTCGAAACTTGTGATTGAAATTAAGGGTTCGCCTGACCCCGCATGCCTTTGCATAAAGATTTACATGAAAGCAAGACAACGATACACAGCTAGAGATGATGGACACAGCAGAAATTACACGTATAGTGAGATAAACGCCAGAAAACTTCGTTGGGGCCCCAACAGGCGGGCAGTGGTAGGAGCAAGTTGACCTCACCGGAGAATTTACATAACACTTCCTTTACAATAATCGTGATAGTTTCCAAAGGTGCGTAGTGTTCTAATAATCATACATCGGATGCCTGTCTGGCTACAAGTCATAATTCTGTTAGACATCGACTAGACTTACAAGAGTTACTCTACGCGGAGATATTCGAAAGATGACTCAAAAGCCTGCGCTTCGAACGAATCGTGACAGATTGTCTTCTGTGGTAACTAAATGGAAGACTAAAGGTGTTGGGGGGGAGAATTTGCTATGGGTGGGCTGTTCGTGACGAAAGGCAATTGTAAGTCGTGAATCGTACTTAATGACCAAAATGGGTCACGAAGGGGCAAAACGGTTGTTGCATTGGCACGCCTTTTTCGCCCATGCGACACAATTTTCTGTGGACAGGGAGGACGGGTCTCCGTCTTGGCATAGATCCACCATATCCCGATTGATATAACACGCCAAGTCAAGTTGTACTCTTCAAAGTCCAAGTTCGCCTCCCTCAACACATCTTTCGCGGTAAACGAGAAATCCGAAGCGGCCGACACATCGATCTCTTGTATTCAGGCGAAACTAAGCTTGATACTGCATAGACCGCGGATGTACTTCCAATCAAATACATGCCGAGCAGTGGCAACGATGTCAGGAGAAAGAGTCGCGACAAGGGGGCGCATCCCTGTTGTCGATCTTCGACGCGACACTGGAAATTTGCCCCTGCAGCGGAGGATGGATAAGGTTGGTTGGTGAATGCGACGCAGTGCGGATGGCGGGCCTGGTTATGGTCTTACTGCCGTTGCGGCAGGACATGGCCGAGATGGGAGAGTTATATGCGGTCGGAGATGTGCGGGAAGTGACTCAAGATGGATACTGCTGCCCGATGCTATGCTGTTGATGGTTACCTTTTGGGTTAGGGAGCCCGTCAAGACTTCATGCGCCGTAAAGTCCGGAGAACCAACGCGAGTGGAACCCAAAGTCCCCTTGGCTGCAGTGCAATTGGCATCGCGAATACCGCTTCCGAATAATCGTTCACGACTTTTACTGACCCCGGCCTCGAACGGTGTATACCGTACCATGGCCGCGGCTATCTAGTTCGGAACCAACTCCGTGCAAGGTGCCTTCAACCACCCAATTAAGAACATGGGTGTTTCGTCCAAGACATTAGACGAGATAAATTAGAGAATAAATACCGAGGAACGACGTGCATCCTTTGCAGCCTCAACCGCTGTTCAGCACCTGTCACTCCTTGCTTCACTCTTTTACTACCGCTCAACCGCTGGGACGCCACTCTTTTCGTTCCTCACGTTGACTAGATCTCGATATCCCCATCATGAGAAACTTCCTTCTCGCAGGCCTGTTGGCCGCCCCAACGTCTGTCTGTGCCGTCGCCCTTACAGGCTACGAGTACATCATCGTCGGCTCCGGCGCCGGCGGAGGTCCTCTGGCCGCTCGCCTTGCACTGGCCGGCCGCAAGACCCTTCTCATTGAGGCTGGTGACGACTACCACTCCCTCAACTACACCGTGCCCGCCTACTCGGCCAACGCCTCTGAAGATCCAGAGATCTCCTGGAACTTCTTCGTGCGTCACTATGCCGACGATGAGCGACAGGCGCGCGACTACAAGGCCACTTACGATACTCCCAACGGCGAGTACACGGGTCTTAACCCGCCTGCCGATGCGGAGCTCAAGGGCACCCTCTACCCTCGCACTCAGGCGCTCGGCGGCTGCACAGCCCACAACGCCTTGATTGCTGTCTACCCGCATCAGTCTGACTTTGAGTACATTGCCTCTCTTACCGGCGATGACTCATGGTCTGCTGAGAACATGCGAAAGTACTTCGTCAAGGCTGAGGACAACAACAACCGCCCCGCAGGAGAGAGCGGACACGGCTACAACGGCTGGCTCAGCACAGAGACTGCTCCCCTCAGCATCCCTCTCAACGATGACCAGCTCCTCAGTCTTCTCAGTGGAGGCGCCGTTGCCCTGTCAGAAGCCTCTGGCAAGAACATCACCATGGACGGCCTCATCGCCGACGATGCCAATGCTGATACTCTGGCGCGTGATCACGAGGCTGGTTTCTACCAGATTCCGCTGTCTACCAAGGACGCCAGCCGCATCGGCCCGCGCGAATTCATTCTTTCTGTCCGCGATGCTAAGCACGACAACGGCACCAAGATGTATCCTCTTGATGTCCGAACCAACAGCTACGTTACCAAGGTGATCTTCGACGAGTCTGAGCCCCCTCGCGCCGTGGGCGTTGAGTTCCTCGATGGAAAGCATCTTTACAAGGCCAGTCCTTTGTCTACCGATGCCGCCGGCAAGCCTGGTAATGCGACCGCATCTCGTGAGGTCATCGTGGCCGGTGGTGTCTATAACACCCCCCAGATCCTCAAGCTGAGCGGTATCGGACCCGCAGAGGAGTTGAAGAAGTTTGACATTCCCGTCGTTGTTGATCTCCCCGGTGTGGGAACAAACCTCCAGGACCACTACGAGATCACTGTCCAGGGAAACACGCCTGAAAACTTTACCTCATTCGACGGCTGCACCTTCGGTCTGTTCACCGACCAAGACCCTTGCGTTGACCGCTGGAGGGCTCCTGTCGATGGCGATCACGGCATCTACTCCTCTTCTGGACTGGCTGCTTCCATGTTCTACAAGAGCTCTGTTTCTGACGAGGACTTCGACATCTTTGCCTTTGCCGGCCCTGTCAACTTCAGGGGCTACTTCCCGCAGTATGCTGTCAACGCCACCATCAACCACGACGCGTTCTCTTGGGCAATTCTGAAGGCGCACCCTCGCAACAACGCCGGCCAGGTCGTCCTCCGCTCCGCCGACCCTCTCGACATGCCCGAGATCACCTTCAACTACTTCGACACTGGCAGCGGCGACTCTTCCGCCGATCTGCAGGCATTGTACGAGGCCGTCGAGCTCGCAAGGAATGCGATTGGCAGCCAGGCAGTCAACGTGACTGAGGTTCTTCCGGGACCCAAGGTCACCTCCAAGAAGGATATCCAGACTTACATCAAGGACACTGCTTGGGGCCACCATGCGTCTTCCACCTGCCCCATCGGAGCAGACGATGATCCCATGGCTGTTCTCGACTCCAACTTCCGTGTGCGAGGTGTAGATGGTCTGCGTGTCGTTGACGCCTCTGTCTACCCTCGTATTCCCGGCACCTTTACCGCTATTTCAACCTTGATGGCGGCAGAGAAGGCGGCGGATGTCATCCTGGCTGGATTGAAGGAGTAAGACGACGCGGAAGTTTGTCGTGTACATAATCGGCCATAAAGAAAAGGTCATCTAATAGAAGCTCTCGTATTCTCATGCTATAATCTTCCAATGTCTGTGATTGTTCTAGGCCTACTCAAAGCCCAAGTTCAGAGTATACTTTAACGGCGTTGTGCCGGTAATGTAGACACGGTGGCCCTCGAGAGTAAGGTTGCCCCCATGCCAACTGTACTGCTCGCCGGCATCGGACTGAATCACTCCCCTGCCATATCCCGGCCCGAACATAATAACGTCGTCTTGCACGCTGTACTCCCCCCTCCCTTCCACAAGTCGATATATTGTGGTATTGTCGCCGTCGATAAACTCTTCAACCCCCTTGAACTTTCCACCTTCCCTGAAAGTGAGTTCAAAAGTCAGCTCAACGTCATCTTCGCCCGTGACTTCGAAATCCAGGTCATATCCCGCCTTGGTCGGGGTTATCTCCACAGCTGTTTTGAGACGACGCACGCTGGTAGGGCGGTTCTCGAAGTCGAGCATGGCGTAAAACCGACCATCAACAGACCTGGATAGCTCATAAGTACCGTTCTCGTCACGGCGTTCTGCTGGGATGGGTAGATAGTAGGGGACTTCGATTTCGCTCCCAAGCTTTACAATGTCATTGTCGAGCAGTTCAATGCCATTGGACCGAAAATGACCCATACTGAAGAAATTAGGACTGAGTCTGACCGCCTCTAGCACGGCCCTGCCGTTCCACGCGCGAAACATGGTTGGGTTCGTGGAGAGACCGGAGCCGATGCGGTTGTAGAAGTCGGATTGTCTTCCATGCATATTGTACCAGTCTGATCCACCGAACGCCGACACTGTCAGCTTTCCGCGTCGTGCGCGCACAAGACCTGCCGAAGCATAATGCTTTTCAAAGTCAACAAACGGCTCCTCTGGCTCTGGCAGTTCCGCCGCTAGTTCGGGACGTTCGATGATGTTGGCCAGAAAATCTCCCAGTTGGGGGCCAAGGCGCTTTTCGATCAAGCGGGCCATGGCAGCGAACCGCCCGTTGTTATCGAGTAGAGCCAGCTCGCGAAATTGGGGGTAGAAATTACCCATGTTGTCGCCAGGGGGTTGAGACTGATCTTGACGCCGGCTTTGAATGGTCTCCATTTCACCATTTGGTTCAGCGTGCTCAATAGAAAGCTCGAGGTTCTTGCGAACATAACTGATCAGCTCGGTGCGGTTGAGTTCGTGAGCGATAGTTAGTAGAGAAGGATTCGATACGGCCGAATAATAGTTTGGACTGCGCTCGGAATAAATGCCATCGGCGTCCATGTCAATTCCTTCTGCAAGCCACTCATCGATCCTTTCAACCAAGCTGGCATCCCCAGCGATGCTGGAGATACGTGCCAGTGCACTGCAGATCTTCCATCGGTGGTTGGGCGTATGAATACCGCCTTTGGCAAGACCAGGCGCAGCTTTAACAAGAATGCCACGGATAAGGTCTGCGAGAGGCTGCGAAGCATCGTGGTCATCTTGTTCCAGGATGCGCACCATGATGCCAAAGTCTTCGATCAGAAAGCCCGTATCTGGCGGGGAGTGGCGATTGCCGACAGTGTAAGTGCCATCGCTGTGCTGCGCTCTCTCGAGGACCCGGACCATCTCCTCGATGTATGGAAGTAAGGTTTCGTTATGGTAGTGAGTCGAGTTTGGCCAAACAAATGGCGTTACAAGCTGACGGACCCCACGGGCTAGAGACCTCGGAGAGCCAGTCAAGTATGCATTTTTCCCTTTGAGGACACCCTGGACTTGCGAATCGGCAGATTTCGTCAGAAGCTCCAAGCTTGCCCAGTCGTGATTGAACGTAGGTGAAGAGAGAGTGGCAGTGGCAGCGAGGCAGGCCACGCCTAGCACCTGGATGGTGGTGGGGAAGAGCCAAGGATACATAGAAAGTTGAAGAGGCCACTGTGCGTGGATTCTTTGCTCAGCTCTTCTGGAGGATGGGATTAAATAGATAATTAGAGACTGCCAAGCCCTCGGCTCGGTTTATTAGACGCCGAATTCGGCAAGTAGTATCATAATCTCACGACACTGCCGAAACCCCTCACCATGGAGTACTTCTCCACAGGTAATGATCCTACAACAACCTAGCGCTTTATTTCAGACTTCGTTTCCTAGGATCCATATTGTGCAACCTTTCAATATTAGCAGTCTTTTTCTCGCTCATCAAACTACCAACCCAGATCTACACATCGGCTACCTACAGGCGTGAAGTTTCAAGCCCTGAACCAAATATTCGACAGGGAGGTTAATTTCTCTTTCACTAGTAAGACGAATTAAAAAAGCTCTAAATAGAAACTGTGTTTATAGCATAAATAATCAAGAAAATAGTTCATTCCATAACTCGCGATATATCCCAGTTCACTCGAGCAACCACCAATTCTCAGCGTACAGAGTCAGTTACAATAAATACAAGAGAGGATCTTTCATTAAACCCTCCGCCTTAGGCAGGCGTGACTTCGGGAATCTCGTCAGAGTCAGGGATGAGACCAGTCAAGTCACCACCAAACTTCCACTCCTGAGGACCACCCTCGACGGTAACACCGTTGTTGGATCGCTCCACTGTTGGCAGGTCAGTCAGAGTTCTTGTGCAGTTGGGGATGGAAAGACATACTGTTGTTCCAGTAGCTGTGGCCCTTGCTGTGGCACTGCTCATTGCGGGCGCAGATGGCACTGGAGCCGAGGTTGTCCTTGTTGGGAGAGGTGATGGTCGTGCGGTACGCATCACCGTCCTTCGAGCAGCACTTGAGAGGCTGTTCCTGGACACCGTAGATGGTGTTGGCTGTTCGCCAGAAGACACAGATGGTGTCTCCAGCCTCGCCGTAGCAGGTTTGCACCTCACCAGACTCGGTGTACTCCGACACCTCGAATCCAGCTGAGATCCAGCCGTCGCCGCTAATGCTGGCAGACAGACTGACGGTCTGCCCCTCGACTTCGCTCTTGGAGATCTCGCATCCGCCGTTCTTGCCGCACTGTTGGTTGTTCTGATAGGGAGTAAGCCTTGTGTATAGCAAGAGAAGGAGTAGTTCAACTCACCGTCATCTGCTCGAAATAGTAGAGCTGATGAGGATCAGGGTTTGAGTCCTCGGAGGTTGTGAAAGAGGCACAACCAGGAGGGCACGCGTTGGAGCTGGTGCCGATTCCCTGAGGTCGTGCATTGGCAAGAGTAGCCAGACCGACAGTGAGAGCAGCAAGGGCGTACATGTTGGTTCTCGAAGTGGAATGCGGTAGTTGGTTGGGCGTAAAGAGAGCTGAGTGTTGTGATGTATGAGAGTTTGATTGTTGTAGAAGTGATGAGAGTGATGGAATAGATATTACAGCTCCTGGACGTTGCGATGGTTTTATACAATTTTTACAGTGACCTTGATCTATAGAGACTACATAGTCCAGGCGATCTTGTCCTCAACAGGTGTCTCGACTCAAACATGTTGACATCATTGAATCGCTGCTCCATAGCTTCACTAAGACAGGTAAAGCCTCAGCTGGAAATTAGCTGGTCATATTAC
Organism: Fusarium nurragi; assembly: GCA_012977755.1. NCBI lineage: Eukaryota > Fungi > Ascomycota > Sordariomycetes > Hypocreales > Nectriaceae > Fusarium > Fusarium nurragi. The sequence continues at coordinate 65,913 of JAALXI010000442.1, read as the reverse complement.
ATGCGCTTCCGAGGCGCGTAACGGTCACCATCAGCGACGTTGAATCCTTCACTTCTTTACAGCCAGGTCCACTTGCAAATCTGGAGATGGATCGGCCAACCTTGGCAGGGGTTCAATTTACAGCCTCCCATTCCCAGGTCAACCAATGACCCCAGTCTCTAGCTGTACGAGGGCATATCCTTAATTCCAGGGTTCCCGATCCTCCCATAGAATAAGCTCTCGCACGGGCTGCGGGGGCGGAGAGCAATAATTGTGGTGCCGTACTGTGCCAAGGCAATTTCCTATTGTATGAGAGACCCAGAGAATGTATCCATTCTTGAAGGAATTCGATTACCGAAGAGGCATTGCAGATCAGTCTGTGCACTCGCCAAACTGCTATAGAGGTAGATTCGTTACTATCATGTGCTCATATGGGCTGCTGGGTATTATCACTTTGCAACCCCTGTAATCCATGATCCAAGGAGAGGAAATGAAACTTTCATTCAGCCCCCAAGGCCGTTGCCAGTGACATCATATCTGATCGAACCACGCTATTCGTATGTTGTAGTTCCTCTTGGCTTAATTCGGCTTGTGGAGGGGGCGGCGTGGTCGCTTAGCCCCCAAATGAGACGCCGTCACAGCCCGCATACCTTCCAAAATAGGATCATTGCTGACGGCCCTGATCTTGCACGTCATCAAACATGTCACTTCTCCAAGCGCTGCACCGGGGATTGGTCCTGTTCCCGGATGGAAACAAACACAGATGAATGGCTCAGATCAAGAATCGCTGATCTCCCACTCATTGCATCCAGCTCTTTCAGGTATCCCCCGTCAGCTTGTACTCAAGGACAGGGATCTCAATCCGAGGGACTATGCAGCCCCATCCTGAATCCTTTGTTTCACTGCAGAGACATTACTTATAAATCAAGCTTGAAGTCTATGTTTGTGCGTTTTTGCCACTATCTCTCCAGGCTTTGTGACGCTGATGGGGGAACTCAAATAAGCACTACACCAGAAGAGTAGATTCGGCCAACATAGCCCAACCCATTAGCAAAGAGGGACTGAAGCACATGTTGTGGAAGTGTACAAGTAGTAGAAGGATCAATAGGTAGACTTAGACATAAGCATAGTCCAACCAACAATCTCTTCCTAGTTAATTCATCGATTTGTAAGCGAGTAAAGATATGAGGCTAGGATGTACGAAGTGAGTTTGAAAATGGGCCACGGCCTTCATGTAAAGCTGATATCGTCTGTCATAGAAGCTGCCATAAGATTACTCTACTTTGGACTTAAGGCGTGCGATCTATGTTCCTTTGGTGCTGCGAAACTTGGCGATTGCTTAATGTTTAAGCGTAATGTATCATTGGTGCACTGTCATGCCATGGACTAGGATGTGTTGCGTAAATCAAAGCATACCGGACATATAGATTCATCATTAACGACATATATCCCAAGCCTAACAGTATATCATCCACGACAAATTCTCTAAAAATTGCCGACTATTATGCCTTAACAACTCACATCATTTCCATCTGCTTCAATCTGACCCCATCGGAGGATGACGCAGTGGATCGTCTGGACTGCCTCATAGTATCAACAATGATATATTGCCAGAGCCTACCTCAGAGAAACCCCCCTCCATCTAAACCCGGGGCCACGGAGAGCCTCTCCATTCATCAGTCCATACACGTATCCGCCTCCGACAAAATCAAACGATCCAGGATGCGAGACACTGGGCCGTAGAACAACAGGCAATCGACATCCTTTGAGAATCCAGATGGAATCGCCAACACGGGTTTCTGTGTGTAGAAGTGTAATCAATCCCTTTTTCGTCTTGTGGAAACCTAGCCCTCTCCCTGCGTATACCCTCAGGAACAGCTCTTGCAGGGTCGCGATATCGTTTCCAAGAGTACTCATTATTTTGGCTGCCATGTCGTCGCCTTCGATAGAATCAGCCGTAGCAACGAGTTGTATAGAAAGCCCCATCCGAAGAATCGGGTCGAATGTCTCAGCGCCAGAGGGTGTGGCGTCTTGGCAGTTGTAGTCGGACGCGGACTTGAAAGCTGCTTCATGGATGTGTTCACCAGTGAGTGGATATCGCATGTCTGCTTCACAATCCAACGTCTTGAGACCCGATGTGAAAAAGACAAAGGCTTCGTTCAGCCATTGACCCAGTGCATTCAGGTCGAATGTTTGCAGTGGACCAAGAGACGACTTTTCACTAATCTCGTCAATGTGGTATCCCTGTACTGATAGACAGTCAGGGTCATCGTCGCTGAACGTCGCAAACCACGTATTGGCCGGCCCACCCGCCTGATGCCAGGCAGTACTTAGGGGTGAACCTATCCAGATATGGCTCAAGGGATTGGGAGCAGAGATATCCCGTACCCAAGAGGGGTAGCCTTCCACGCGGCCAGGCAGTCCTGCAGCAAGAATAAGCTCACCTCCAGAAGCATATTGAAGAGAGTATTTCCAGAAATTCATGGTTATATCCCTCATCGGGGACGTGTAATCAGGCCTCAGATTCCCCGCCTTCTTTCTGTCCTCTTCATCCACCAAGCCCAAAATACCAAAGTATCGATCTCGAGGGACAGTGCAGCCGTGGGAACAGAAGAATATCAGGCACATGCTCAGATTGGCTTTGTTCATCTCGATGCCGCAGAGGAGGATCTTTACTAGTTCGGTGAATTCACGGCCGTGCGGTGTGCTGAGGTCGACGATCCGGCACGAGCGGACCAGACACATGGCGTTGTACGACATGAATAGGTTGGTAACCTGTTCGGCGGTATAACCGGTAGAGTCCCATGGCCATCCGACACCATTGTACCATACTGTGCCTGCCCAGAGCTCTCCCCAGGGTATATGTCGACGGCCAAAAACCATGGTCACGTCACGCCCGAGCACAAACTCTTGTACAACCCAGAGACGGTGGAACCAGGGCGCGGAGATGAGTTCCAAGTACCGTTTAGGCCATTCTTCCCCTTCCAGGTCCTCGATCGCATCTGCCTCCTCGTCTGTTGGAAGTGGTACCCCCATCAGCTTGGCGGTCGACCCGCCGGAGAGGACCATTGCGTCGCCTTGGCCCATCCTGTAGCCGTGGCGAACATTCCGTTTCCAATATTTCGTCATGGCATCAAGCATAAGGGAAATGTTTTCTGTTTCCTCGCCAATGTCGCAAACAACGCGCACAGCAGAGCTGTAGATAACACCCATAAGAGAAACCTGGACTTCCTTCTCAGCCATATCGGATTGGTTGATGCAAACTCCATCAGCCCAATAGAGACGAGAGCTGGACGTATCGCGCACGCGCCGCAGGATAGAACCAAGTGACGCGGTGATGGGGATAAACCCCTGCGGAGTGAAAAAGGTGTCTGCGGAGGTTGCCACGCCCCACACGTACGAAATGGCCTCGAAGCAAACGTGCTTGTCTGGGTTGATCGGTTCAGTCCCACCGATATTGCCGGGCTTTTCTCGCGGAGGTAGCTCATCTAGGCTCTTAACAAGCAGTTCGCCATAGAGTTGGTCTGTCTCATCGCTCGCTGGATTCAACTGGAGCAAACGAATCTGTCCCGCATGGAGGGGTGTGTACTCGAAAGGTGGGATGTCCGTACGAGATCCTCGATGAACCAAAGGCTCTGAGAAGGATGAGTCGATCATCCTGCCAACGACTGATGTAGTATACGAGGCCTTGGGCTTTGAAAGAGCTGCTGGGCTCACGTAGGAAGACGCGTACGATGCAGTCGATTATGATATTGCGGGGTTGATGAACCCAAAGATTGAAGTATCGCAGCCATGCCCCGCAAGAGGAACGACAACAGCCAATGGCAGTTATCTATGTGCTTATCTTTAGTATGAACCTCTGGATTGCTTTGGCGACGTGAGTGAAACTCAGCCTCCGAAGCATAAGAATAGTTAAGCATTGTTAGTCTGGGTTCGTAGAGTTCCTACTAAGCCCCGTTGTTTAAGGTTCTTGATGATATATGACGACAGGCAGTGGACCTCATTCATTGATAGTGTCGCTGGTGGACGGAGTTAGAGACCGGATTTAAGTCAGCAACCCCCAACTCGCCGCATCCGCAGCAGCAGCCCTTGCTTGATAGCTCCGGGTGTCGATACTCAACGCTTCTCGATATAAAGTCATCTGCAACCCCAAACGGCACATTCCAATCGACCTCCATTTCATTCTGTTCTTCCTGTCTAGTCATCATGGTTAACAATCTCCCATTCGCCGACATCACCGTGCCTTCCCCTGGTTTTGGTGCCATGGGCATTAGCCACGGTCTTGGAAACAACCTCAGTCTTGAAGAAGCAGAGCCTGTTTTGCTCAAGACCATCGAGCTAGGCTGCACTTTCTGGGACACTGCGGTAAGGTCCAAGCCCTGCTATGCTTGCTAATACTAAAACGCGGCGCGTTACAGGTTGTCTATCAGTCTGGCGTCAACGAGAAGCTCCTGGGAGACTTTATCAGAAAGCACCAAGTCCGCGACAAAGTGTTCAGTAAGTGCTACGCAGACGTTGATCGTGAGGTATATGCTAACAGTAGACGGCATCAGTTGCTTCCAAATGCGGCATCGATTGCTTTGGTGATGGCTCCGTCACCAACTCCCCCGCTCACATCAAGTCATACATTGATGGCACAATTGACAGGCTCGGCTTTACTCCTGACCTCTACTATCTTCATAGAATTGACCCAAGTGAGGTTGCACTGTCCTGATCTGCCTATTCCAGCACTGATCGCCCGTGCTTAGAAACCCCTCTCGAAGAATCCATCGTTGCTTTGGACGAAATTCGTAAGCAGGGCAAGACCAAGTACATCGGATTGTCGGAATGTTCAGCCGATACCCTTCGCAAAGCCCATGCCAGCAAGTTGTCAACTTCTTTAGTCATCCGCGTCAGCTAACATGCCATAGTCTCCAAGATCGATGCTTTACAGGCTGAGTATTCAGCATTCGAAACACTGCACGAGACCGACGGCCTCATCGATGCAGCACGGGAACTGGGAATTGCCTACGTTGCCTACAGCCCCCTTGGCCACGGTTGGCTCGTTGATGACTTCCCCTACCAGACCCCCGATGATTTCGCAGCTAATGACTTTCGGCGTGGATGTACGTGTTCGTTCCCGCTTTTCTGGGAGGCCTTGGCTAACTGGTCTGCAGCACCAAAGTTCCAGGGTGAGAACTTTTACCACAACAAGAAGATTGTGGAAGAGATGAAGAAGCTTTCTGCGCGAAAGGGTGTCAAGCTGACCCAGATCGCTCTTGCGTGGGTTGCGGCGCAGGGGTTCATCGCTATTCCGGGGACGACAAAGCCTGGTCGTCTAGAGGAGAATTGGGCTTCCAGGCACATTGAACTGAGCGAAGAGGAGAAGAGAGAACTTCGACGGATCATTGACTCTGCGAAGCCAAAGGGAAACAGATATGGCCCTGCTCACCAAGCCATGGTCGGGCATTAGAAGGCTTGGAGTTTTACAAGTGACCTAAAAGAGATCCATATAGCTTAACTTGTTGACTCTTCAATATGTCAGTCCTTGTTTCGCCGGTTTTCGCTTGACACCGCATCACATATTTTTCAACATCAACGTGACCATTACTTCTAGGTTACGAGGCATTGGATCGACACTTCAACAGTAACTGGAATCCAAGAATGATGTGTCCTCCGCCAAGTTTGATCACATATCTGACTCCAGTCTTAACCAAATGCGAAGCCAGCAGATCACCATGCAGAGTCCGTAACATGAGGGGGTCATTCAAGTCAATAGCTCACAGGATTAACACGGACAGTTTAACATCTCCGGTCGTCCTTGCGTTGTACAAGCTCCCATCGCGGCCATTGAAGTATACAAGGGTTATGTCGTGTGATGATCCGGGGAGCGGGAGAGATCATCCACAAATAAGAAAAATTACCGTTGTGCCTTATTGCCGAATGCAACCAAGACCGACACTTGACTTTCCTCCCCGCAAGCTTAATAGTACCTGTATGTCACAGTCGCACGTTGAGAGGCACTTGGACAATCCCAACACTCGTGCCGTCCACCCGATCGATCAGCTTCCAGACCAGAGGTGAAACATGACAGCGGCAGTGGAAAAGTATTATCCACCAATTGGATGAGCTCTTTTTTCACGTCAGGGTTGGCCTTTCAATCTTAATCCCGGTAGGCTACGAGGCGTGTGGATCCCTCATCTAATCCCCGATGTCCTGAAGATTCCCAATCAAGATGATGAGCCGGTAGCTATCTAACACGGGCCATCACCACGGCTGAACGGCACCCAGAAACGCTGCCTCATCTCGTAGCGAAAGCGTTGCTGTTTGGACGATACATATAAGGCCCAGACGAGCTACCCGTTGTTTGTCTTCCTCCAGCATCAACATCCATTCATTCACCTTCTTAACTTCAAACCGTACATACTCTCTTAGGCTACTACTTTAACTTGCAACTCTGTCAATATGCTTTCCTCTCTCGTCCTTCTCAGTGGCCTGGTAGCCTCCACTCTCGCGCATCCTACTGTCGAACCTCGTGCTAGCTGCACGTTTACCGACGCTGCTTCTGCCATCAAGAACAAGGCCAGCTGCTCCACCATCATCCTGAACAACATCGCCGTCCCTGCCGGAACGACTCTTGATCTCACCAAGCTCAATGATGGCACTCACGTAAGAGATTTTAGCTACTCACTTGAACCTCGCTCTGACAACTTTCCCAGGTTATCTTTCAAGGCAAGACTACCTTTGGCTACAAGGAGTGGGAAGGTCCCCTGATTGCCTTTACTGGAAACAACCTCCTCATTGAGGGAGCCTCCGGTCATTCTATCGACTGTGAGGGTAAGCGGTGGTGGGATACCAAGGGTAGCAACGGTGGAAAAACCAAGCCCAAGTTCTTCAGCGCCCACTCCCTCAAGAACTCCAACATCAAGAGCTTGAACGTTCTCAACACCCCTGTGCAGGCCTTCAGCATCAATGGAGTCACCAACCTTGGCGTCTATGACGTCCACATGGATAACTCCCTCGGCGATACCGAGGGTGGGCACAACACCGACGCGTTCGACGTTGGCTCCTCCACTGGGGTGTACATCTCCGGAGCTGTCGTCAAGAACCAGGACGATTGCCTTGCCATCAACTCAGGCACCAACATCACCTTCACCGGAGGAAGCTGCAGCGGTGGCCATGGCCTCTCCATTGGCTCGGTTGGCGGCCGCTCGGATAACGTTGTGAAGACCGTTCGTATCCTCAACTCGTCCATCTCCAACTCCGACAACGGCGTTCGCATCAAGACCGTTTCTGGACAGACTGGTTCAGTTTCCGATGTCAAGTACGACTCTATCACTCTCACCAACATTGCCAAGTACGGCATCGTTATTGAGCAGGACTATGAGAACGGCTCTCCTACCGGTGTTCCCACCTCAGGCGTCCCCATCACTGATGTCACCATCAACAAGGTCACCGGAACCGTCAAGTCCAGCGGCACCAACGTCTACATCCTCTGCGCTAACTGCAAGAACTGGACTTGGACTAACAACAAGGTCACTGGCGGCAAGAAGTCTGACAATTGCGAGGGCGTTCCCTCTGGTGCTTCTTGCTAGATTTGGAGCTAAGAATGAAGATGGATGTGATCTCCTTATGGGTATCTGAGACATAGGAAACCATACACTTTGGATCGTTATTTTATATAGCTTCTGCGAAGTGGTATATACTGCTAGCTGCTCCCCTGTTAGAGTAGGGAAATACATACCCTATAGCGGGCTCCTGCGATTACAATAAATAACACAATTATTTTAAACCGCAGATATTTATACCGACAGCTAATTGCATAGAGATATGGAGGGGAGAAACCGATGCATCCGATGGTTGAAACTCGAGCTTCCGGCTACCGAGCAGATCCAAACCACGTGACCATCATCACACACTCTTCCAAACCCTTGTCTCTGCATGACATTCGAGAGTGCTCCCACATTTTGAAACAAACACAGCCACTGCAATTCGAAACACGCTCTCCTTTTCTCTGATCCTCTGTTTGCCCCACTTCTCAGTTCGTCCCCATGAGACAGCTGAATAAGAGCTGAAACAAAGCTACAGCTTGAAATATGGAGCTGCTGAGCCTTGGCGTATGGTCAGCGCAATTACTGCTTGGAGGATCAACCAAAAATTGAAACAAAGTTGTGGTGGCTGTGTGAACCTGTAATTTTCCCTCTGTCCTTAGTGGTTAATAAAAGTACAGAAGTATCGTCTTATCTAACCTGAGGGTGATAGTGTATGTTATTGAGTAGAATATTTACATCAGGCTAAGTTTGTTCAAAGTTGTAATGTAAAAAGAGACATTTAATTGAAAACTTCTAGAAGCAGGATTCTGAAAACCTGCTATTACCCCTGGTCTGTATCTCGTTTGACCGGCTCGTGCACGAATCATGCTATTGTTACATTATAGGGTCAGACCAGTCTGATCCTTTCATCTTGGTAGATAATTAGACTAAACCTAAAAACAACCTTATTACAACACCTCGTCCGCCACGCATCACAACATGGTAAAAAAAGCTTTAGATAATAATGTTGTCCGTACTTCATTTCAACTTGCAGTGCTTGAACCGTATCCCTGACATGCTTGGCCTTCAGTCATACTCTGCGCGTCCCAACCGTTGGGTCCGTACCGTGCCAGATAGTCGTTCTCCTCCTTTCCCTGCCAAGGAGCTAGAGCAGCCGAGCACTTACACGAGCATTGGCGTTGGATTCTTCGTGAATCCTCACAAGCAGGACGGAAACGCCGTTTTTTGTTCCAGGACCGACATTGACGTTCTGGTTGCCAAGAATGGATCGGCGGAGAAGGATCGCACACGGCGGCACGCGTGCCTGTCTAATCTTAACGACTACCGCGCAAGGTTGACCTGTCCATGAGGCCGTTTGGCGGCTAGGCACTCTAATAGGTCAAATCGTGGATTGAACGCAACCCCAAGATGTGCTGAAAACCTTCACAGGGATGTCGATCCGCCTACAACCTCAAACTTCATACCCTTGGCGCGATCCTCCGTAGTATCAGTGACAGGTTTGGACCGTGTTCAGCAACATTATTTAAAGAGATAGTTGCACCCTCAGTGTTATTCCCAGATCATCGATTCATTCATTCTCTGCTCTCATTCACCACAAGATTACGATTGACAAGTAAATCTCTTCCATTCTTTCTAGCCATATACACTCCCGCAACCATGTCCCGATCCCTCATCATCGCAACCGCTCTTTTGGCTTCCAACGTTGCCGCCCATGGCTACCTGAACCTATTCACCCTGGATGGTACCGAGTACGAGGGCTTCAACCGCTGGAACCCCTCCCCCGACCCCAACGCCATTGGGTGGAGCTTCAGTACTGAGGATGAGGGTCCCGAGCTGGACATCTCGAGCCCCAACCTTGTCTGCCGCAGGGATGCCGAGGCTTCCAAGAACTACGGCAAGATCGCTGCTGGAGGCACTGCCACTTTCTTCTGGACTTCTGACGACAAGGTGATCAACCCCAACGGCTGGGCCGAGTCCCACCGTGGTCCTGTCATCACCTACATTGCGCCCTGCAACGGCGACTGTACCTCGGTCGACAAGACACAGCTCAAGTGGACAAAGATCGCCGAAGAGGGCGTTGTCTCTGGACCCGCCAATGCTGAAGGTGTCTGGGCTACCGACAAGCTTCGCCAGAACGGCGGTGTCAACACTGCTACTATCCCCTCGTCCATTGCCCCTGGAAAATATGTTATTCGCAACGAGCTTATCGCACTTCACCGTGCCCACATTAACGAGCCCGAATTCTACATGCAGTGTGGTAACATTGAGGTTACTGGCTCGGGTACTGATAACCTCTCTGGCTCGGGTGTTGTTGCTTCTCAGCTTTACAGCACCTCTGATTCGCAGCTCTTTGGGTTCTCTGTCTACGACAACCAGGGCGATAGCTGGAAGATCCCTGGCCCTGCTCTGTACCAGGGTGGCCAGACTAAGCGTTCGATCAATTACACCGTCTAAGACTAGTCATGGTCTTGGAGGCGGGGTTAGGGCTATCTTCCAGATGACGGGCTCATTAAATTCTTAGGCACTAAGTGCGGAACAGTTTTTACCATTATTCAACAGCCGACAGACAAGTGCTGGGGCATATACACTATTTGACTATACTATTTGACTTGCCATTATTTCTCTCTCAAATCCATCCCAACCTTTTCCATGTAAACGATGTTCCGCCCCGAGGCAATATTGCCAACTCCCCGTCTAGCAATTATGACACCAGTTATCATGATGGGGTCCAAAGAGAGGTCGTCATATGATGTCCAGTCGTGCAGGGTGGCGGAGGCTATCTGCCGAGAAACACCTGGCCGCGTCCCGGTGGAGGATCCTGCAAAGCCGTAGAAAGCGCAAAAGGTGTACAGAATAGCCAAGAGACCCGATAACGTTGCCAAGTTGATAAGTGATGAAACCTTTGTCGTAAATGAACCCAATCTGCGCTGATCTACTACGGAACCAGTCAGCTTGGTTCAGATGTCTCGGTATATCTCAAAGGCCCCATGGTTCCATCTCGCAGACTGCGTTGCTGTATACAGCGCATGCATCCAAGAGGGCCCCGTCGTTGGAATGGATGGCTTCTAGATAGCATTGAGCTTCTGTTTATTAGTTTGCCCACTTTGCATGATCTTCAATGTACTCAACTGGCCCATCATGATCCCCTCTACGCTCTCGGCGGTTATCGGCTTAATAGAATACTTTCCTCCGTCAATGTCATCATCCTCAAAACAGATGGCACTTCGCAAATCATAAAGGCCTCTTGCTTTCCGATCGCAAACTCGCTCGGGCACATTTGAAGACATTTTATCAGATGTTGTATTTTCGACCCATCGCTACTGGGTTTTTCCGGGATAAAGTTTTACACGGTAGTTAAGTAACTGTGGGAAAGGCTGTAGACCAAATTGTCTCTCGCCAAGGCCATGACGCAACAGAAGCTTTGCATATAGTAATGGAAAATACTGCCAATAATGCTTTTAGCCCGACTCCGACTCATTCGGGATCTTACTGGCAAATTGATCAATAACTCGCGCAGTCTCCTCAGGCGCCGAAACCATAGGACAGTGCCCCGTCGCCATCGGGATCACCACATCATACTGCCCGGCCGCAATGAAACCATCCTGCCACTCGGGAGCAACACACTGATCTTTCTCAGTTCTGACATAAGCCTTGGAGATCGTAACATCCGCATCGATAAAGGTAGGTCGGCACAGAAAGCACGCCCAGCTCTGCTGCTTGGGAAAGGTCGGCCAGATCTGCTCCTGTTCTTCAGGAGACAAGTCGCTGAAGAAAAGAGACTTGGCTGTCTCTTGTAAAGTCACGATCCCGCCCTTTTCTTATTAACTGAGTTCCATGTGTGGGTTTGGATGGCAACGTGACACATACCTCGAACTTATGATATGGCATCGGAGGAGGGTCTTCGTCCGTACCCATGGCATTTTTCCCTCGCATCCCAAATGCAAATCCGGCGATGTTGACAAGAGCTACCACACCGCCCTTCAAGCCCTTACTCTCCCGTTCCTTGACTGTGTGACCCTCAACGCTCAACATTGCAGGTATGCTACCATAGCTGTGTCCGACTAACACGGCACGCTTACCCTGCTCAAAGTGAGGTTCGAGTACACTATGGATCGCCTGGATATCAGACTCGACTGACTTTCCTGCCAGCTCTTTCCACCTGGGTGATGACGGGGTCTCGGAGCTTAGGTCGCTGGTGCTTGGGAAATCAACGACTTCCACAACGTATCCATCTGCGCGGAGAGATTCTGCGACTGATGCGTATGGTCCGGCACCGAGGAAGGCGCCGGGAACGAAGACGATTACTGGTTTGGACATGTCTATTGTCATTGATGTCCTGCTTTGGAGACTTTTATGGGTGCAAGTTTGGGCAAATAACCTGATCTGTATTTATAGTACAAAATGATGGCTGACGCTACACAATACTGTCTGGTGCTACGTAATGATTGCTTATGCAACGGAATAATGGCTTGTCCTGCAGGAGGATGCTTATCCTACAGAAGGATTGCTTATGCCACGGGGCAAGGATCCTACCGGGATTCGGAGCATTTACTTAGGGCTTACGATTACAATTATTGCCCCGAAGTCCTAAGCTCCACTTCACAAGTATGTAGTAGGGGAGGTATATCGGAGCGGTATGTCCAATGGTTGGTTGTTTCATATGTACAACTAAAATAACTAATGTTCATAGAAAGGAAGGGGCCTCCGAGGTATCTCCCTGGCACTAGCGGTACCTTGAGACTTCTTTAAACATGGCTTTACTCGGTTTACTATTACGCTTGGTCAGTACTAAGATGCTGGTAAGTTGTAGCAGGTTGACTTACAACAAGGCCAAAGAACTTCAAGTCCTCATCGGGGAAGTGATCAACACCATGTGTGACACCAGTACCCAAGAAAGTCTATATCCACGTTAGTAGTTTTCATCAACGCCATATTTGTTCATATTACCTGTAGCTTGTCTCCGAAGATCTCTCTCTTGAACGGGCTTCTAGGGAAGTTCTGAGTGGTGGACTGAGGGGTAGTCGAGTAGCCAAAGACACCAGTCCACTGCTTGATAGTCTCGTAGTAGTTCTGGACGTTGAGAGTAGGGTCTGCTGTTCCATGGTAGATCTGCATCTTGGGTCGTGCTCCGTTGTAGCCGGGGTACATGTTCTTGACGACGTTGGCCCACTGGTTCTGAGTCCAGATGGATTGACCCTGAGAGCACGTCGAGTTCCAGGCGGCGACCTGGTTGGTACTGCTCATAAAGCAACCAGCGGGGACGCCTGCGTAGACAATTCCTGCAGCGAAGATGTCGGGGTAGGTTGCGGCCATGACGTTCTGTCGCAATGTCAGTTTGGGTCACTAAGAAAAGCTTTCTGTCGTTTCACTCACGGTCATCATGGCACCTGAGGAATCGCCGGTGACGAACACCCTCTTGGAGTCGCCACTGTACTGCTGAAGGACGAACTTGACCATGTTGGCAACTGAGTTGCTGCAGCCGCCACCGTCGTGGGTCAAGGTCATCTTGGACGAAACATCCCAGCAGTTGCCGGGGGTGTAAGGCGTCTGGGGGTAGATGACAATGAAACCGTACTTCTCAGCATTGGAAGCCCACTGGTTGCTCTGGTAGTATGACTGGGCGGTGCCGGTGCAGTAATGGAGACCAACAACCACAGCAGGGCTCGACTTCAGGTTCTTGGGCACGTACAGGAACATGCGGGTGCCTGTTGGGTTGCTGCCATAGTTGGTCACCTCTTTGAGGGTGGACCTGGGGACGACCTCGGCACCGAGAACAGCGCTGAAGAGGGCCAGCACCCAAAAGCTGACAAGGGTTGTTAACTTCATTGTAGTAGAAGAGATACTGTGGAGGATAGGTTGGGATGAGCAAGAGATGAGGGAGGGCTGGGGCTTGTATCTTATAAGATGTATCTGGTCGGACGAAGTGGAGGTATTGGTGGATTACCTCGCTTCAATAGATCGTGCGGACCCAGAGCCTCCGCTGCCGACGTTACCGGAACATCGGGTCTGAGATAGTTGCTTTTTACTACCAGAACCACCAGGCCTGAAGTTGCTATGGCTGGGTCCGAGATACGAATTCGTCTCTTGAGCGACGTGCCGAAGGGACTTTTGGCCGATAGCCGCTCCATAGAGCGACGTGAAACATCGCTATCTATGAAGAGGATAAAACCACGAGTTTATCCAGACACAATAACCGATCGTGGGGTCATGGTGTGGGGTTTAAGTATGGGGCAGACGAATCGGTGAAACATCCGCCTTTCCACATCCAGAGACGGAGACGCGATTCCGCTAATTGCATCGAAGAATATCTATTCCACCAATGACATACCTTGGCTAGCATGTTTCAAACGTAATTGGCAGTGATCTTGTTAAAGCCTTGCTGCTGTTACATCAGGTCACCCACCGCCATATGGCTTAAGTCCTACGCTTGGTCCAGAATACGAACAATAGTCGTGCTGCCGGGTAGGATCCACGACTATCAGAGGACTCACAGGCTCCGAGGCAGGCCCATTGTAGCGCGGACCACAGGCTACCGGGAGAATCATTCCACAGCGCGAATTCGGGCAAGGTCTGTGGGAAACGTAACATTCGATGACTTCTGGATTCGTTAGTACATCATAAGTTGATGAATCGACCCTGTGTCATGTCCTTTTCAGAAATATCAGCTATTAAGCCACTAACGTTAACACAGCTGTGGCTTCAGACATTGTGCTTGCAGCCTGCCAGGATTTCATAAGATCCCAAAATGTCTGCAACAGATATGTGCTGTACATATGCTAAGGAGGATCATGTCGCTTGGGCCCCTCTGAGACATAACGTTGTTCCATATGAAATGGGAGAACGTGTCTGAACGGCGACTGTTTCTGGAGATAATAGATGCAGTACAGTCAACACTTTCAAGCCAATGCATGTTTGGTTTGCGACCTTGTTTGAGGCAATGAGATTCATCATAAGAAGAGACATGGATAGGACTTTGCTGAAATAGAACAGCTTCAAGACATCAGGCAAACGACAGGACCACCAAATGGAGCAGAGTCGTGCTTTGGATGAGTCCGTTCAAGATACTCTGATTCTACTCGAGGGACTGGTGTTGGACAATCTGTAAGTCCGGGATCTTGGTTGGCGCGGTCGAAAGGCAACGCACATGGGCATACGGATCTTAGCAAGCGCTTTGATCCTTTCCGGAATATATGATGAGCACTCCAAGGCAGAAGGTTTGTTGTAAACTCAATGTCCTTGCTTCTCCAGAAGCCCACATCGACCACTTGGTTCTTTCGCAACTGATGAAGATCTTACAGAACACTTCTTCATGCAGCTTGAAGACGATCCCAGGTTATTCACAACTTCTCATGACAAAGCAGTGGTCTCGATGACATCTAAGAAGACTCTTTAGCCCAGAAGCAAAGGACGGGTTCGTCGACATCTGGGACCTACTTCCACTCGTGATCGGCAGCGCAGTCTATTTCAGCACTTTCCGACCATCTCATGTCATTCGCAAGGTAAACCCTGGCAGCTTGAGGTCAACTTTAAAAGCCCCGCGTATCCTATTGCCATATAATCACAAGGACGTGAATCAATACAGTATAAACTCAATGAGTCATAGACTTTCTGCTCTTTATGTAGCCAACGCCATCACGGGAGATAAATTACTGCGTGAAGCTTCATAGCCATACCTTTCTTCCTACCGAATGATACTCGCTGCAGTATATAAAGCACGTATTGTCAACCTCCATCGTCCGATAAAAGAACAGTTTTACGAAGCCGCTTTATTCTATCTCGGGCCTTTTTCTTTTCTATTCGCACACTCCGGAGGAAACGTGCAAGTTTTGTAGCAAGCTTCTTTTTTAGTTTATTTTTTCGACTTTAACCTTTAAGGTGCCCAAGTTTTCCGTAGTATCAGCAATAATAACCTTTACCGGCAGTAGCAAGCTTTTGAACATCATCAAAAAGGGTCTTTACTCGGACTTCAGGCTTCGGTACCAAAAAGGTAACTTTTGGATGTCTCGTCATAGCCCCAGTCGCTGCCTCAACTGACTTTATCTAAAGTAAACGCGTAACCAGCTGAAGAGCATAAAATCCTGTCAAGGTCTTCTCAACTGCTGGACTCTTTCCTTTCCTCCACCAACAGCTAAAATCATACTAGCTACTCAAACTTCTGGACGGAGTAAGTACCGTTGTCCTTTCTCGCCACCTTTGTTCCAACGTGTGTTCCTATGATGCATTGGCGCTGATTCCTCTCTTACAGACTATGTCATCGACTGTAGAATCGATCTCTAAAAGCCTTGAGTCTGCCAAGCTCGACAAGAAGCCGAACGTAGTCTGGGTTGATGATGCAGCCGCCATCTCGGAACTTGTCTATACTATCGACGGTGTCCGGCAAGATGATCCCTCGATCTTCATCGATCTTGAAGGAGTGAACCTTTCTCGTCAGGGGACCATCTCGATCATGCAAGTCTATGATGCTGTCGAGAAGTGTGTCTACCTGATCGACGTCTACACACTTGGGGAGAATTGTTTCTCAACCCCCGCGAAGAACGGCCGCACGCTGAAGGATATCTTAGAGGACAAGGATATAACCAAGGTCTTCTTTGATGTTCGAAACGACTCCGATGCACTTTACGCACACTATAGGATTGCCCTTGAAGGAATCCACGATCTGCAACTCATGGAACTCGCAACCCGTACCTTTTCCAAACGATGCGTCAATGGCTTATCCAAATGCATCGAGAGAAGCGCACCTCTCTCGACACAGGAGCGATTCAACTGGAACGACACCAAGGAGAAGGGAGTTCGACTTTTCGCCCCAGAAAAAGGTGGATCGTATGAAGTCTTCAACAAGCGTCCCCTTCCGGAAGACATCAAAGCGTACTGCGCCCAAGACGTCCAGTTCCTTCCACGGATGTACGCCTGCTACAAGGCCAAGATGACGCCAGGTTGGCGAGTAAAAATGATTGCTGCTTCGAAGGAAAGGGTGCAGCTGTCGCAGTCGGCGACTTATAACGGCAAGGGAAGGCATATGGCTATGGCGCCTGATGGGTGGCACTAGTTAACCTCTACTGGAGGGGACCCTTGGTAGAGGTCTATTAAGATACGGGCATTGGATTGATGTTTGCTAGTGATGACAATTTAAATACAACTGGTTTCTGCTACGATCTTATTCGGGCGGGTAGGACACCCATTTATATGCTAGCCCGTTGAAGCATGTCAATCCACGGAGCCGGTAGTCTCGCTCCGTCGCTACATAACTGAATACGGTAGTTATCTTCCGATTGCAGCCCCTCGTTGTAGACGTGGGGTCTCATCCATGATTAAGGACCACCAGGACCTTGTCGGAATAATTGGTGAAACACGGTACATCCAGGCCCAAGACTGCCTTGATTGGAGGGAAATCGACAATCCTTGTCGCGATCATACACAATTCGGCGCTTTTAGCACACACTCGACTGAGGAATAGGAGGGGTTCGAGCGACTACTTAATAAATCGCCGTCCCTCGACAGCAAACGGAATGCTTGGACGCTCATCTGGAGATAGTCAACGATCGACAAGATGGTGCTCTTTCGCTTCCTGGCCTTCCTCTCCTACTGCGCGGTCGCCCTGGCCTTGACCTACAAGGGCGTCGACTGGTCATCCGTCGCCATTGAGGAGCAGAAGGGCATCCAGTACACAGACGGTGGCTCAGCCCAGCCTTTGGAGAAGATCCTCGCCGCGAACGGCGTCAACTCAGTCCGCCAGCGCGTCTGGGTCAACCCTTCCAACGGCGACTACAACCTCGACTACAACCTCAAGCTCGCCAAGCGTGCCAAGGCTGCGGGCCTCAGCGTCTACCTGACCCTGCACTTCAGCGACACGTGGGCTGATCCCGGCAACCAAAAGATTCCCTCCGGCTGGCCCACCGGCATCGACGATCTCTCCTGGAGGCTCTACAACTACACCCAGGAAGTGTCCAACGCCTTCCAGTCCGCCGGTGTGCCGCCCGCCGTCGTCTCCATCGGCAACGAGATCACTGCTGGTCTTCTCTTCCCCACCGGATCTACCAAGTCTTACTACAACATTGGACGCCTTCTCAACTCTGCTGCATACGGCATCAAGGATTCCTCTCTCAGCCCCAAGCCCAAGATCATGATCCACCTCGACAAGGGCTGGGACTGGGGTACCCAGGAGTACTTCTACACGCAGGTTCTGAACCAGAAGGGTCTGGCTCTGGATGCCTTTGATGCCATGGGCGTGTCTTTCTACCCCTTTTACGGATCAGGAGCCACCTTCTCCGCGCTCGAGACGTCGCTCACCAACATGGCCAACAAATGGGGCAAACAGATCTTTGTCAGTGAGCTCGACTGGCCAACCTCTTGCCCGTCTCCTGCCCAGCCGTTCCCTAGCGACATGCAAAACATCCCCTTCTCTGCTGATGGCCAGGCTCAGTTCATCAAGAAGGTGGCCAGCATTGTCAGCAAGGTCCGAGGCGGAGCTGGACTTTACTACTGGGAGCCAGCTTGGATGAACAACCAGGCCCTTGGCTCGTCGTGCCCATCCAACACTTTGTTTTCGTGGCCAGGCAAGGCTCTGTCGAGTCTTTCGGCTTTTAAGAGTCTCTAAGCCTGACAGCCCTTGCTGAAGTCTTGCATATTTTCAAGGGTAATCAAGTTCAGCACATAGATCTAGGGAGTTCCATCGTGTACATAGGCAATTTATGTGACATTTCTTCGATCTGTCGTAGTGTTTCGCTTATAGTAAAACCCTGGTTTCTGTCTTTAACGCGCAGGCCACTGACGTAGCCCAGGTATGCTGACTTTTCATGATCTACTCTTCTGCCTATCTCGTCTCTGAGATCTTCATCTTTCCTGTCCAACCCGCTGGCTTCGATCTTTACTACAGCCACTAAAACTCGACTCCTATATAATCCACACCTGGCTTTCCTCCATTCGAAACCTTCCAGTAATCTACCCAAAATAGCCATGACTGTAACTGTTGAAATCAATGATATGATCAATATTGCTGTCAGAAGCATGAGAATCCCAGTAAGTCATTGCCTCCACGTACACGATCCCAATGAAGCTCCTACTAACTGGGACATTCAGCTTGTCCCCAGTGTTACTCACTTAATATCGGATTAAACATTTCATTAAAACTAAAAAGATCGCTGCTATGTGCTTTGCCCGTCGCCAAGGGACGGTCTGTAAGCCACCAGCTTAGACACCAAGTAACACGCCATCTCCCATCGCAACGTCTCTTCATAAGTCGGGAACTTGAGAACGGAAGTAACCTTTGTGCCCCTGTAGACCTTCTCCGGGTCACTCATTGCCATCGGCCAGAGGTCATCGAGGAATGCACTCTGGGTAACCAACATTGCACCAAGCTCATCCCACAGCAGACTGCCGAGTATTCGCATAGTTCCTTGGTAGCCTGGTGACTCGACGTCCGCCTCTTTATCCGAGCTGTAGCTTACGTCGACAGCGAGAACAGACTTCTGGTTGTTGACGGTAGGTTCGAAGAATGATTTCATGGTAGCTTCGTCGATGACAAGAAATACGCGCTTGTGAACTGGAAGCTCTGAGATGGTCTCGAAATGTCTAGGGGGCTGTTAGTGTGCTATCACTTTCTGTTCACATGGCTTACTTTTTCGCAGCCTCAATATCACCATCTGCAATGTTGTTTTCTTGGCCATCGATCCAATGGATCTTGCAAGCTTGTCGAATATCGTCAATACCCGCCTTGCCACGGCCCCAATCCGATACATCTGCCTCGAATTTGGTCTTGAAGAGATGCCATCTCTCTGGTTCGTACCCGTGACACAGTCGGTATGCGACAAAACCTAGACGATCTCTTGATTGACGTCGAGTATACTCGATCCAACGGTCAACCTCTGGGGTTTGGGGAGGGCCCCGGAGCTCTTGGCGCGCCATTGTCTGCGCGTCGATCTGGCTTACAACTGTTATAAGCATAGTTTCAGGGTCGTTGACAGGCACGTCGTGGCGCATCGGCCTGAAGTCTTGTCTCTCGTAATATTTGTACATCTCTTTTCGGCTGAGATACCTCACCCGCTTGCTGTAGTCGGATGCTCGCCACATCATGTTGGCTGACCAACTAATGGGTTCCTCTCGGAATCCTCCTCCATGAGCCGCCGTCAACTGATCATGCTCTTTGGCTGGAAGGCTATCACCTTTGTATCCATCCGTGGGCATGAAGATCATGTAGTCCGCCTGAGACGTGTTCTCGGCAAGATCGTGGAGCTTGTTTGTCAACTCCCATTGCTTGTCATCGTAGCGAATTTGATTATCCGGCTGGTGATGGGCGAGCTGCTGCACGATTGATTCTCGGATCCGGTCGATATGTTCAATAACCCAACGATGGGCATTTTGACATATTGAGTCATAGTGAGCTCTTATGTACTGATACCAAAGGCGAGTCACCGAGACCTCCTGGTACACGCCATCTACTGATGCCGCTCTTCTTTTGGCGTTTACAGCCTGCTCAAATACCCTCAGATGGTCCCATATCAGGTTGAAAGTCTGCCGTAAAGCCCCCTTGGTACGTGGGTTGTTTAAATAGGCAAAAACGTCGATCACTGCCATGAAGTAGCGACAAGCTGCTGTAAAGTTCTGAGGTTCCTCCAGTCTCAATTCCTGCCAGCGTCTCTCGGACAGGGGAGGCATACCCTCCCACAGTCTAGATTTCATTGCATGAAGCTCCTTGGCTATTGGCCAAAGCCGTGAACTGTCTTCGTAAGAACCGATTCGAATGCCCATCCACTCAGCAGTCGACCTTGCTTGCCGGTTGAGAGGAGCAGGGGCCCACTCAGAAGAAGGTCTGGTGAGGTTCTGGGTCTCCTCGACAGTGAGCAAAGGAAGCTCTGTGTTCCGGTTGCCGGGAAGATGGCCTGACATGAGAAACTCCATGAAATGAGGCACCGTTTGAGGCTCCATGATGCGATCTGTGATCCACAATCTATGCTTCTTTCCAGGCTGGGGGCCAAAAACTAGATGGCTGATGTCTGTGGGACTGTTGCCCCGACGTTTACATGCTTCTCGAAAGTAGGGTGTAAAGGGCGTCCCATTCTGGGTCAAGGCCATATCGGCCCTGAGAAGGTATTGAACGCGGTCGGACATATTGGACAAGACCACCGTTTGCAATTCGATGGGTAAATTCGAGGGCGTAGATAGATTTGAACGGCGTAATAGTGGAGGGAATGATGAGGTCAAGAAAAGGGGAACGCCCTTTTAAATATTTAGTGGCCAAGTCCGTAATTTCAGGTGCGATTAGGCAGCCAGTGGGTAGGCCATACGATCCGGTTAAATTGAGCCAATCACAGAGGCCAAATATCATAGCAGCCAACACTGTTAGATTGACCATGTATCTTTGGTAAAAGGCTTAGAATTATGCTGAAGCATTGTCGCTTTACAATTAGGTCTTAAAAGAAGAATGGATAGAAGAGAAGCAGTAGAATAGAAGTACAGTACAAGTGTTTGATGATATTAAAACGCCCGCTCAACCAGTAAATCTAGTGTTTAAAGTCTGAGAAAACAAAATCTATGTGTCTGAAATAAAGTCTCATGCCTTGGGCTTGATCGACTGGGGATTGCGGAAGATGTTCTTGGGGTCATATTTCGCCTTGATTGACTCCAGCCTCGCGAGGTTGCTGCCCCAGTACATCTCGGTGGCTCTGTCGCCCTTGAGCTGTGAGTCTGGGTAGTTCACGTACATTCCCCAGGTGCCCTCCTTGAGCGAGTTGGAAATGCTTTGGCGCAGACCCTTGATCAGGTTGAAGCCATCGGAGGGGTACTTTTGGTTCTGGGCCACGCTGTCGTAGAACTGAAACAGCAGAAGCGTGTCTCGGTGGACATAGGCTGTATCGCTGGGCTTAGGCTTGGAAATGGCCGAGTATTTGCCTCCGGTGATGTCCATCTGGAGCCACCACGAGTGGCTGCTGCTCGCGCCGGTAGTGGACACGTAGTCGACGAAGGTCTTGAACTGGGCCAGGGTGAGTTCGGGAGCCGCCAAGCTGCTGGCATAGAAGTTGTCGTGCTGCTTCACGTTAGCTACCGATTCTCTTGTCCGCGGACACACAAGGCACTTACTGCGTCGTACGAGGCGCTGGTGGGGTTGACATCGACGTTGGCTCCAGCAAAGTGCGTAACCAGCTGGATCCAATCGACGGTCGTGGCGCTGACTTGAACGTTGAGCTTGGTGAGCAGAGGCTGGAGCGCCTTGCGCAGACTAGCTTCGCTGCCGACGTAGGCACCATCGATGCTGTATCCGTTCTTGGAGACGCCCATTTGCATGGTGATCTCGCCTGGCATCGTCTTGCCGAATTCTTGGAAGTCCAGCAGGCCCTGGGGAGCAGTTTGCTGATCCCAGTTGAGGCTGATGTCAAAGTAAGTCATCTCTTTGGGCGCGGGGAACGTGTCGAATTCGAGCTCGACTACAATGCCGAAGGATGCACCCGCGCCGCGGATGGCCCAGAAGAGGTCGGAGTTTTCGGTCTTGGAGCAGTGCACGACCTTTCCTGTGGGGAGGACAACTGTAGCACCCTTGATCCAGTCCAAGGTCAGCCCGTACTTTCGGGAGACCATGCCGTAGCCGCCGTGCAGGGCGTGACCACCAACACCAACACTGCAGATTGTCAGTAACGAGGCTTTGGCTTCTTCTTTTCCTTTTGTTCACTTACCCAGGACAAGTTCCATGAGACAGGGCTCGCTTTCCTTGGTTCCAGAGCTCGGTTGCTACGTGTCCAAGTCTAGCGCCGGGTTGGATCTTTGCAGTTCCATCCTTAGCCAGCTTGACGCTATACAAGCGGTCCAGCTCGATCATGAGATGGCCATCTTCTCCGCCGAAACCAAGGGACGTGTAGCTGTGTCCGCCGCTCTTGGCATTGACCGCGACGCCATGCTTCGAGCCGCAAGCAACGGCAGCAGAAACCTGGGCGACGGTCGTGGGAACAGCGATAGCAGCAGGCTCGAACTGGAGTCTCAGGTTGTAGGCGGTGCCGTCCTCAGTCCATGTTTGAGTACCTTTGTTGTCGATAGGGACTTTGGCTTGGGTGAGACAACTGGTGACAGCCTCGCGCTTCGCAGGAACAGCCAACGACCTTGAAGCCTGGGCAACAAGGCCGACAAGAAGACATTGTAAGGTGTTGAGACGCATGGTCAATTATCCAGGCACAAAAGAGTGTAGAAGGAAAATGGAAGAATGGATGGAAGGGTGATAGAATGGGGAAAAGAAAGCGTCCCTATCCCTTATTTAAATTCGTCGCCTCGGTCGTATTGGCGTTGGACTCCTGATCCACAGATCGTCACTGTACGAGGGATGAGGCTCAAAACCACCTTAATTGGGATACGATATGAGCTAGAGATGCGGATCCAGTGGCCTCTGGCGCCTGTCGCTTCCTCCGAGTGCGAACAAGCGTTGATGCGACTTCACGATGCAGGCCTGCACGTGAAAGAAGCCTCATTTCCTTCTGGGCCTCCATAGCCCCAAACTTTAGGTTGGAGAAAATGCAACATTGAGGCCTCAGGCCAGAGGCATAAGGCATTGATGCCTCATGATAATAAGCCCCTAAGATGCCGAGCTGCCGACTAATGGAGCTTGTATCAGCAAATGCGCCCCTGTGATTGGCCAAGCCCCACAGCGGCTTTTGAGGCGATGCATGCGTATCTAGCTAGCTCGCCGCTACCGAGATTGGTGCTGAAAAACAAGGCTCCCTATTGACATGGCTGCTAATTACAGCTTGGCTATATTTAGCAGCGGCGAATGACGGGCCTCACTGGTACAGAGCCTGATGTCACGATTCGTTTCCCATGATGCTTATGAAGCCGATGGTGCGGCTGGGCTGAGGAATGGTGGAAAACAGTACTCATTTCTGATTGGTCAGATCGTCACAACCCACACATCACAAAAAGTTTGAGTGACGTTATGTGGTGTTCTCTTTGAAGTCTGGATCTTGAAGCGTTTTTATAAAACATCCAAACTGCCAAAAGTGAGACAATTGACTCTTATTTCCGCTTTGGCGTTTATGACACGTTGCTTACTTCGTTAAACGTGAAACCTAACAACTAAGCTTTCATACATCCGCAAAATAAACATTCAATCTTAGTATGCACGAGTATGTCTGAAGATAATCCACCCCTCGATACATTTATTGCAAAGTGGCCTCTTCATTCTTAGTCACTCATAGATAGCAGTTTTAAATCTATATCTTATGCTGTCTATATATGAGACTAGTTTGAAATAATATGCTTGCAGCTAGGTACAGGGTAGCCGTAGTCGCGCGCGTCGGTTATCCTGTCGATAGCTTAGTCACGGCTGCTGAGTAATTATCATGCGTGTTTCCAAGCCATCACGCAACAATAGAGTCTAAATCCCCGCACTTGACATTCATATACATACCGATATCGCTGGTTCACCGTGACTAGACTCACTAGAGACAGAACAATAATTTGAATTATACTTCAAGAATTCCTCAAACCCCGTCTCATAACTCTCCCCTCTACATCATCATGGGTGATGCTTCGGTATTCACTTATCCATCGCCCTTGACTGGCTATGAGAATGCCTCACCGCTCTCAGATGAAAAGGCAGAAGATGGAAAGAGCTATGTAAACCCCCCAGCAGAGAAGCTGAGCGAAGCGTACGAGAAATTCATAGATCCACTAGATCAGAGCCAACGTGGCGCCTTGTAAGTATCCGAGTAACCAACGAGCAATATGAGACAGGAACTAACAAGCCACCATAGCGACGTTCATATCTACTATCTACAGACAAACGAGCAGCAGACAAAGTACGCAAAAGAGTTGTGGGAACGAATCCGACGAGAGTGTAAGCCCGCTATCCTAGCCTGAACATTATCAAACCACACAGAACTAATCGTTTTCTAGTCCCCGAACTCCGCATTTATAAACTGTGGAAGGAGCCAATCGGACCTCATCCAATTGCCATGTTTGAAGTCAATATTTTCACCCCAGCCCAGTTTGGCGCTTTCATTTCGTGGCTTGCCATCTGGAGAGGACCCTTGTCTGCGCTCATCCATCCCAATGTGATTCCGGCGGAAGGTGTTGATCGTTGGGCGTCGATGAAGAGGGATCACTTGGAGAGAGCCATCTGGATGGGCGAGAGAATCCCACTGGATCTCAGCCTCTTCAACAGAGAGTAGTAGGTTGACGGATCATTGTCATTGTGTCTGGTCCACGAAGATCATGGACGTGTCTCAATTGATAGATACCTGCCGGGAGAAGACCTTTTAACCTTGCCTAGCAAATTCTGTCTAGAAGTTTACTGCGACTATTGCAATCTAATCGTATACAATAACCAATAAAAATTAGAGTACAAGTATGAATAATCATTTCATGTTTGATCAACAATGCACTGCCTGGGAGGGTATTGGTACGATAGCGTGAATGCGAAATAGATCGAGGTATTAGTCTTCCATCACTTCGTTCCCCTGCTTTGCAAGTAGCCTGACCCTAAAATATCCCGCCTGACTCACATATATGGCTGCCGGTGAGTATGGAAGGCAATTGGCACCCATGAGTTAAGAGTCTTGGGTTTAGTATGGTTGTTGTTTACATTATCTTTATCTCCTGCACAACATGTTCGATGTATTTATACCAGCTCACCATGGTGGGACGTAAAATAACCAACATGAAAATCGCGTTATAGACTGCACCCTTTATTAAATTACACACAATGATAGCTATTAACCGATGAGAAAAGCAAAACCCAAGAATAACCGTTAAAGCAGTGAAAAAGTGACCTTCTTAAACACTTGTGAAGTCAGAAGCGGCCCAGCAGGAATCTCATCTAAACACCTTTGGTGACACCAGGAGAAATGAGCTCCAGCTTCACCAAAAGCTCTTCGAACATGGCGCGCTGAATCTTAGCACCAGTCTGATTGGTAACATGGCATGCGGGCCTGCGTCAAAGTTAGTCGTTGAAAAGATAGTATGAGAACTAGAAGATACTTACTCGCTGACATGACAGTTGGTCATGTAAGTTCCGTTGCTTTCAGGGCCGGCCAAAACACCAGCGACCAGGGCACGACTGCCCATCTCCGGAGTTCGAGCCAGGAAGTCTGGAGGTGCAGACGATTCCATCTCGCGAAGTAGGTCTGACTTGCAGTAGCTAGGATTGGGCGTGTTGATAATGACACTGGACTTTTCCGAGGCATCAAGACGTGTCGCAACCTCTCGCACGAGGTAAAGAACGATGAGCTTGCTGACGTAGTATCTAGAGGACATGATAGACGTCTTGGGATCGTTGAGGCGTGAGAAGATGGAACCAGCCTTCTTATTCGGAATCAGTTCTTTGATGGGAGCCCAGTAATGTGTTGCCGAGTTTGGGATGATGAATTTGCCAGGGAATGAGGATTCTTGAAGCTTTGGAAGCAGGAGGAAGAACAGAAGGAGTGTCGAGACCACGTTGACAGTGATGGTTCTCTCGTCGCCCTCCACCATGGTAAACTCAGGTGACGTTGCGATGCCAGCGTTGGCGAGGACAACATCGATACGAGGCAGGTCAGCAGCCGCTCGAGCAGCAAATGATTTGACAGACTCGTATTTTGCCATGTCAAGATGCCAAACTTCAATTGACTCGGGTGCCCGTTTCGTCAACTTCAGCAGTTTCTTTCGTGCCTCTTCGCCCCTGTCGAGACTGCGCACAGCCATGATGAGCTTTCCAAGGCCGAGGCGCAGCAGGTGTTGACTGGCTTCGAAGCCGAGACCGGTGTTGGAGCCGGATATAATCATGACTTTGTCCGACAGATCAAGTGTCGTCTCGGGGTATGGGAGATCGATGAACAGGTTGGAGTAGAAGGTGGATCCAATACCGTAAGCACCTGAGAGAATCGACATGACCATGTTTTCTTCGGCTGAGAACGAGATGATGGTTTATTTATTGGCAGTAGTGTTTGTGATGAGCTGTAGAAACATGTCAAGGCCATTGGCATTTATATGTATTACATGGCTTCCTATGTCCGTCTTGGCTCTGTGCGGGTTTATTAACTCCGCCTGTGGAGCTGTGGGCGGGGTTATCAAGCCCGCCCCCGAGTCCGTCAGCGGATCTTGCTTATCTCCCTCGAGGAACACATTTCGTCCATCAGACATTTACATCAGAGCATAAAAATGATTGGACCGGGTAAAAATAATCATCAATCTCTTCCAGGTCTGGAAACCGATACTGACGCCGCGAAGCAAAAGTCGAGAAACGTAACCGACCACCCAAGTCGTGTGAGCCTTGTCGAACGCGGAAGTGAGTTTTGGACCTTCGTTGCGACGGATGCAACTGACTTGACCAGACTCAAATGCAACAGGAGTCTGCCCTGCGACTCCTGTGTTAGGAGAAACAAACAGGCTGTCTGCCATTATGCTTCCAACGCTGACAGGAACGAGAAGCGCGCAGATAAAGGCGAGTCCGTTGCGGAGCGCCTCAAGAAACTGGAGACTTTGATAGCCACGGTTGCGCAGGAGACGTCCCCCAAAGAACCCATCTCTTCGCTGACCATCAGCGACACTCCTGGCCCAGCAGAGTTTGGGCTTGGGCAGAGCAGTCCCAGCGTTGAAGCCTCGACCTCCACCGCATCCGAGGGTGTCTCTGAAGGCCTCAGGAATGATACTGGAATGCTGGGCGGCTTTGCGAGCCACGTGGACTCGAGTCACTGGTATTCCATCTTAGAGAACATCAGGGCTATATGTGACGACTTGCCCACTGCAAGCCCGCCATTGCAGACCTCGGCACCCAGTTCAGCCGCGCCGAACTCTGATCTGCACGCAAGTGAGAATAGGGACCTTGATCTCGGGTCTTCTGAAGGCCTGAGTCTGGAGAATGTCATATCAGCATTGCCCTCGAGGCATGTGTGCGACAATCTAGTATCTGTGTTCTTCCGTTCGCATTACAGCCTGATGCGTAAGTCCTGTTCCATCCTTATCTCAGTCGACATCGACTAATTAGCCTTATCAGCCATACTGCACCCTACCATGTTTCAGAAAGAAGTAAGTCGTTTGTGTGAGTAACAATAGTCCTCTGTTTGGTGCTAACAAAGACGCTACTTAGTATGAATCATTCTGGGAGGCTCCATCCGAAACTCCCGCAATATGGATTGCAATGCTTCTCGCTCTTCTCAGTCTATCCGCAGGCGTGCACGAGGCTTCCAGCAGGGCAAATGGCGCCCAAGACATGTTTCCATCCAGCAAAACCATTTCAAAAAGGACCCAGGAATGTCTACTGCTCAGCAACTACACCGCAGCCAAGAAGCACGGTGTCGAAGCTTTACTCGTACACCTCGTGGGCTGTTGGCTACGCGCCAAAGTCTCAGATACCAACCTTTGGTTCCTCCTGGGAAAAGTAGTACAGCTTGCAATTTGTAATGGATACCATAGAGATTCGACCAAAGTACCAGGGTCAAGTATATCTCCGTTCGAAGGCGAGATGAGACGCAGAGTCTGGCTGAGTCTCTACCAGCTTGACGCGCTTATGTCTTTTCAAATGGGACTTCCAAGCCTGATACCAACAGACTGTTGCGATACCGAGTTACCCCGCAACCTCAACCAAACAGATTTCTGGCCCGGAATCTCAGAGCTGCCTCCTTCACGACCGCTCTCCGAGAACACGACTATTCTGTATTCCATCGCCAAAGCTTCCGTTATGGCCGTGTTCAAGAAGGTGGTCAAGCACACACAATCGCTTGTACCAGCTCCCTACGAGGAGACAATGTCTTTGGACGCCGAGGTACTGCTTGCTTACAAACACATCCCAGATATCTTCAAGTATAAGTC
Organism: Fusarium nurragi; assembly: GCA_012977755.1. Classification (NCBI taxonomy): domain Eukaryota; kingdom Fungi; phylum Ascomycota; class Sordariomycetes; order Hypocreales; family Nectriaceae; genus Fusarium; species Fusarium nurragi. The sequence goes on along the minus strand of JAALXI010000442.1, from coordinate 37,642 downwards.
TCTCTCGAGCTTCATTGTCGATGACGTCGGTATCATCATGGGCAGGACCACAATTGAGTTACTGCATCTGAAAAGTATCATTGTACTTCATCGCCAGCACCTGACATATAGACACGACAGTCGCTACCAATCTTCGAGAAGTTCTTGCCTTGCGGCAGCCGAAAGCTTACTCGAGAGACAAGCTGAGATGCATAGGGTGACTCAGCCTGGTGGCCAGTTGTACGATATGAGATGGACGGTTACGACTTTGACCATGAGCGATTTCACTTTGGCAGCAATGATCCTATGCTTGGATCTGACTGTCACGATGAGACAAGATGCAGCCATTTACAGGACCCAAAAGGACGAGTGCGACCTTCAGAAGCATCTGGCAACTGTTCGATCGGCCCACAAGATATGGGACAGCGCATCTAGAAGCTCCTCCGAGGCGCGGACAGTTGCTCATGCGCTAGACTCGACAATCCAACGCGTAACCGAGTATTTAAGTTCAGAATCATGGCAGTCATCTATCAATGACGCCGACACGCCAGGCTACGTAACGGTCGATTCCGCGGATTTGACGAGTGGTCTCGACATGATGGATTGCATCGATTGGGTAAGATCTATCCCGACCCTACTGCGCTGCACTTGAGTGTGAAGTGGAAGTTCAACTGACCAGCGCTTAGACTCTCATCGACAATCAGTTCCAGGATCCTAGTACGCAGGAGTTTGATCTAGACTTCTGGCTCATGGATACAGCTGGACCCTTGGCCTTTCTTGATGCCCCTGGTTAAGGGCAGGACTACTTAAGGCCTTCAGAACATATGCTTTACCAGCTAAATTCGACTTTTGTTTGCGTCTCCGACCTCTCTGGTCTGCATGCTGTTACTGCCATTATGTTACATAACGAGTGAAATCTTAGCCGGGGGGTTGATTTTATCATGGCTGTACTCTTGCTACGGCATTAACATCATGCTCGTATATGCCGTCTGAATCCATTTCACTTGACAGCGCTATACTAGCCATGGCTCGGCTAACCGAGTAGTGGATCTAAGCCGCTGATATCCTGTGATGCCGATAGGTCTTTCACGCTGTGTAAGCATGTCTTACCAAGGTTAGTAATGCACAGTAAGCTATTATATCCCGGCTCGAATGAACCGTCAACACTGACAGAATCTGGATTTGGATTTTACGTACTTGTTTGTAATCATTCTACACGAGAAAACCCCTCGATAAGCAGATTTAAGCACGGTCGCCTCACAGGCTTTGATTAAGCTCTTTTCTATAAGAGGCAGTAGAAGGTCATGTAAGAAATCTCATCACTCCCTTCAGAACACAGCTTCTCGACTCCTCATTAACCTACCAATCGCTCAATACCGCAGTATTAGTACATTTTCACGATGAAGGTCTTTCTTGCAGCTTTCCTTGCCATCGCTGCCGTACAGGCTAAACCAGCTGCCATCGAGCAGCCAAGAGACCTCAATGCCCGGGCTGTCGACCTAAAGGTCCAATACTACAAAGATGGCGGGTGCAAGGACTACGCTGTATCAATCAACCCCGGTACCTCGAACAAATGTTATGGCTATAGCTACAGCAACACAAACAGCGCAAACATCGTCAGCTGCGGTGGCCGCGGCGTGGTTTGTACTTGCTATCTCTTCGAGCAGGACAACTGTACGGGCAAGTCCGACCGAGCAGTTGCTCTTTCGGGAACAGATGGCTCCGCCTGTGTTAGGTAATACTCCCTTTCCCCTGCCGACCGCTGTCAATGATAACCCACTATCGGTCCTATATGTCACATAACTCTGCTGTACAGATACTAACTATGATTGTATTAGTAACTGGGGCAAGGGCTACAGGTCGATGCAGTGCTATACCAACCAGTTCTAGATTGGGCTGAGGATTTGAAAAGATAGAGAACTGGGTACTGTGCGCTATTCAGAACTTGGGGGTTTCACTTCTCCTGGTGAAATCTGGCTACATTGCGTGTCAAGGTCAACTGTTGTTGGAAACAGTAAGCTGTCAAGTACTTATCAAGCATTGAGGATATTCTTAACACAGACTCTTCCAGCGTTTTTTACAGTTTCAATCTGTCTTTGTCATTACATGAGAATGAAATATAAAATCATGGAAGCCCAAGCCTATCCGGCGCTGTGAGAGTTGGCACCCGAAGTGGCAACAGGTGTCGCAGGCACTGGCTCAAGCGCAGTGGATGCATGCTAAGTATCAGCTGAACCTATAGTCTTAAATTGAGATGAGACCTGCATATAAATACTCTGGCTCGTGGGATAGTCCTTCCTATAGCTAGATAAATAGGTGGAAAAATAACACCCTCACCTCTGGTAATTGCTGGGAAACCATTATACCTTCGAAGTAGATTTGGATCTAAACCTGAATATGCAGTAGGCCTGCGAGGCATTTGGTGTCATGTTATTGCTCGCTTTTACGACAATAGGTGAAGAATATGATGAATTGTATTGAAGGAAGTATGCTGTATGTAAATATATCCTGATCGCGGCGGGTGCAAGACGTCTAATTTTGGTCATAACAGTTCCTTCCATATCCCATCTTTTATATACCAACTCTATAGATGTAACTAGACAGAAAAGAAAGATATGAGTCTCCCGGTTCATTTATATTGCAGTATCTGTCCAATCCAGTGCTAGACCAGTGTGTCTTGCCACTGGCTCAGCAAACCTGCAGTCCTGTGTCCATCTACTGATCACTGAGGGCACTGTTGGCTGACCTTGGCAGGGTCGGCACAGTGGTAGAGCGCATTGGGGCAGCAGACCTCGCCAACAGGACAGAAGAAAGAGTCTCCGCACTTCGGGCCAAAGGTAGGAATAGGCGAAGAAGCTTCAGCGGTGGCCTTGGGCTGCTCACGACGTCGATGCTTTTCCTGGGCTGAGGGTGGAGCAGGGCATTCCGCGAAGCATCCAATTTCAGCGATGCCATTGACAATGACTTCGCAACATTTGGCTTTGTCGGCAGGGCAGACCTGGTCGCCGCATTTGTTTGGGTATGTCTGTCGACGCTGGAGAGCTTGGATAGGTGGGCATTCCGCGAAGCACCCAATTTCAGCGATTCCGTTGACAATGACTTCGCAGCATTTGGCTTTGTCGGCAGGGCAGACTTGGTCGCCACACTTGTTAGGGTATGCCTGGGGAAGGGCGCTGACAGCGACGCTGAGAGCAAGGGTGACGATGGCGTTGTTGAAAATCATAATGAAGAGTTAAGTAATTGCTGTCGCAGGGACAATGATAGGACTGGGAAGTAGAGATAAAGTTGTGTTTGATTGCTGTGTTTGTGTGATTGTGAGCTGTTGTTTGATATGTTTAGTACTGGGATTCACTGTACTTATAGTCGGGAAAGGCAGTGTCGAAGTGGTGAAAGACAATTATAGCGACGAATACTACAATTCCACGATACGACGAACCGGTGTTACCGTCCACTAATCCAGGGGACGGTCCGAATATGTCACCCTTGGGATATACGAGATGCTGAATGACCTCAACGAGAGCCTGACCCTACTAGCCTAGCTATGAAAAGCCATAGGAAGGATGGGATGGAAGGTTGCCGAAGACAACCACTACCGGCTCTCTCCAGTCAAAATAAGCACTGGTGAAGAAGGGCTGTCCTGTAGCACTCACTATATTAGGGTCATGTGTTCGGGCCGTGTAACATGGCCATGGCTAGTGGCTCTCTACCAGCTAGTGATGTGAGACAAGTTGATGTATTCGTCTTATCGAAATAGTAGCATGAAACCGTACGAATCAACTCATACACCGATGGTCATGGACTGTAGCATATGCTGTAGCCCACAATCACGCTCCTTATTACACATCAATATACATACGATCATGACAAACGTGGGAGAATGTCCTTGTGTCAAACGTTCGTGATCAGGTTTACTGAAGGAAGCATGTTCTAGGCTCCTGACAATAATATGCCGAATGATAGCACTCTAGAAGCAATTGCTCTTACGGCTTACGTCCTGGTGAGGAAATTCGAGCAGTAGCTTGTGGTAGGGAATGGCATTTGCCGAGTGGCGTCCACCTAGAATCGAAACCACGTCATGCTTGGCTCTTGCTCAAGAAATTGTTAGCTGCAACGTTTCTACGCACAGTCCGCTAGCCGCCGTAACGTTTTTACGGACGGAAAGGCCGGGCTTCCGTCTATTTGCGGTGAAGCATCGCTTGTCGCTTTTGTGGCTGATCGATAGACGGACGCTTGCGGGGAACAGCTCCTCAAGCACTATTGCTACACAAGCCCTCCCTGGAGATTATTTCCGTGCCTTCCCTTACCGCAGAGGAGATCGTCTATGTCAAATCTGACAGTTTACGTCGTTTTCTGAACCCAGGGCATGCCATTAGGTCTAACTCACGTGTCTTAAGCATCGACCTTCCTTAAGCCTGCCTTTAGAGGCTTATACATGCACGTCTGGGCCTGGTGTAACCTGGAGAATAGCTTTGGTCGTCCTCAATACGAAGCTTTGGAGGTCTAGGCCTTACTCTAAGCATCACGCTTTTCGAAACCGTCGTCTTCCATCTTCAAGGTATAGGCCTTTCCATACGTGTTCTGAGAATCACGTTTCTTAAAGCCGTCATCCTTCATCTTTAAGGTGTATGCTTTGCCATATGTGTTCTGAGGATCGCGCTTCTCAAAACCATCGTCCGTCATCTTCAGGGTATAGGCTTTGCCATACACTCCAATCGGGCCAGTATCGGTATCACGTTGGGCGATAGCATTGCCTGTAACTTGGGTTAATTACAGTTCTTGTAGAACAATATCAGGTCTCACCTGGTAAGGGGCTTGCAACTGCGAAGCCGCACAAAGTAGCCGCACTGAAGAACTGAGATGGCTTCATCTTCACAAGATCAGATGAATTGCACGTATGATATTTCTCTTGTTGTAAAATGGAGGCTGGGTCGGATAAGCCTAGGTATTAAATATACCGTTGTATTACACCATGTCCCTTCTGTCTATAACTATTTATCAGACTGGTTGGCGCTTAGAAAGGAAGGTGCCTATCTTGCGGGGTAGATAAGCATCGAAATTCCAATACATTATAGAGTGAGGTGTATGGAACAAACAAAAGTTCTCATGGCTCATACGTCACCATATATTGTCCTCTTCTTAATTGGCACGAGACTCTTATCTCACTGTGTATGAGGGGCTGCTTGATGCAGGCTCTTAATTGTTCATCGGAAGTTCGGCATCAACTTCAAAAGTGCCTGCCTGAGAAGCTTCTTCGAGGCAAGCTGAAGTCAGTGATCTGCACCTGACTCCAAAAGTACCTTATCTAACAGTCTGTTTGAGGCAGGAGCCTTGCCTTTTGCAACCCACCAGGTAAGACAGTTGCGGACATCGTATAGATATCAGAGATAAACCACCTATAGTAATATGAAACGCGGTCAGGCCTTTCTTGCCCAACTGTATCGAATTTGCTCTTCTCACAGCCCTGCAACCCGCTGTGTTGATTTTATATACACAAAGAAAATCCACATATTTACCAAGTCTGCGATTGAGATCATGTCATTCAAGGAAGATAATGGTTCTGATGAGAGTCTGCTGGGTAATGATGCGGAGAGTGCAACTGAATGGACTCCGCTGAACCAGCGACGGGGCTGGAGAAGCCACGCTTGGGTTGCCCTCAATATTATTTTCTTCTTCATATCGCTGGGTCTCTTTATAGCTCCCTATTTCGAGATCAGGTTAGTGTCAGACATGGATTGTGTTCGAAAGACTTCATTCTACTGTAAGACCTCTGAAACACAGTCCCAACACGTTATTGACTCAAGATACAGCTCCGGTGCTCGACTCAATCAACTTCAAGCTGAGGCCTATTGAGATTGAAGGTGGTTTATTTGAAGCGAAGAACCCCTCTAAATGGCGCAATTCTCTCAAGCCTGACCCAGCAGTTGATGAGGCATGGGAGGACCTGGAAAATATTCGCGTTTTCCCAATCACCGAGCGTGAGGTTCGCCGACTGGGCAAGGATCCGGAGCTTCTTGTCAAGTTTCCGCCGCAGTACGGCCTTGGCGAGAATGCCTACATGGCACAAATCGACATGTTTCATCAGATCCACTGCCTCAATCTCCTTCGCCATTTGGCATGGGCTGAGTATCACCGCAATGGTACAGCGAAGAAACCATTCAGCGACTTGCACTGGATTCATGTCAGCCACTGCACAGACATACTGATGCAGAACCTGATGTGTAATGGCAACACGGACATCGTTACGTTCAACTGGGTCGAGACTCAAACGAATCCCTTTCCAGACTTTGCTGTCAACCATCAGTGCAGAGACTTTGATGCGATATACGAGTGGCAGGATAAGCACTCTGTGCCAAAGGAGTGGGGACGAAACGTGACTCGGCCAGCAGGGTCAAAACAAATACCAATCAGCGAAGAGTATTACCGGATATATGGCATTGAAAAACAGCAAAAGTCAGGACGAAGACAGTACTAGAACCCAAGCTATGGGTGCAAGTTGGGGATGTATTATGTTAGAGTGTAACAATATGATTCGCACGAGAGCCGATCGTTCCTCCAGGTCGTGACGAAGCTATAGGCAGTAAGGTATATCACTGCCAGTGTTCATCATCACATATAGCCCCGATCAAGCTGTTATGAAAGTCTAAGTATAGTCACTCATACTGAAGCTGGGAGAAGAGCTAGTCAAATGTCGGAGATTTGGTAGATTCTATAGATAAGGTCATCTTCTGAATCACTTTACTGTCAATGCGTTGTTTACTTGTTGGCGTCTTTTTCTATTTTATAACGTGTTGTGACATGTTAACGACCTTACTGCACGCAGGATGTCTACGCATTGATTCCAGCTAAAATCGTACAAATCATGTCGCTCACACTGATTTCTCTTTGACGTTGACTAACCTCTGTGGTTTAAACCACCCAGAATTTGAAATTCCAAATTAATTAATACACACGCTTGTCCTCTCTCTTCAACCCTTACCATCATCATACTCAGGTGTCTCTTCAATATTGAGGCCAATTACTCTGCATACTGTAACACGACACCGAGATACATGAGAGATAGCTTGAGTTTGGTGGGAACTAGTCTTATGTTATCCTGGAACGTGAGGGTTCACCGCTCGATTAAGTAGCTGGTGGCTTGTCCTTCTGATCCTTCGATGGAATACGAAAATGTCTGAGGTAAGCTGACTCTCTTCGAGTGAACTGCCCGAATAAGTAATCTCCGGTGCAAATCGGGAAGTTCAGGAAATGTCAAGAATACCGAGGATATGGTTGAAGTTCCGTGCGTAGAGCCCTCAGGGTCATCAGAAGACTATGTAACTTACTTTGTCCGACAGATCATTCTCTCAACATCCACTCACTGTTTCCTCCCGTTCACAGTTGAAACATCCTCTCTCAGCCGCCAGGATGCAACTTCCTTCGGTTCTGGCTTGCTGGGCACCACGATACCACGAAAATCATATATGTCCTAGATATCTCTAGCAAATAAGACATCGCCCATTCAAATCCTTCTCATTCAAGAATCCCAAAAGTGCTCTGTTCTATTCCACTGTTGCCGATCAGATGCGGTCTCTAGTAGTATTGGTGCTTCGGTAGCTCACCATCACGAAGTTTATTGTCTCTAGGCGTTGAGATAACAGTTTAGCCAAGTCATCAATGGCAAGTTTGTTTCTTTTTTTGTAGCCCCAGCGTTTGCGTTGTAAAAACTATCAGGTTACTTATATCTGGCCAATCTACGTTATAAGAAGTCAAATAATAGTGAATAACAAATTTACTACATAGTGATATGTGCTCTATACTAGAATGGTCAGATGATTCCGTTGTTGCCGTGAGCTGAGGTCATTGAAATCTAGTGCTTACTCTTGCTCCTCCACTTCCGCCTCATCTTACGTGATATGTCATCAATAAGCCACTGTTGAACGGGCTGTCCCGTGACATAATCATAAATCCTGTAAAGTCTCCTTCTATGAGATATTTCAACGTTCATATATAATCTACTAACTCTCATTCATCTATAGCATACTTGCTGCAAGTTTAATCACCACCTTCAACCATCGTCATGAACAAGCAGCGGATTGCTATTGCAGGCGGAGGCTTGGGAGGATTAGCCGCAGCATGTCGACTGGCACGCGATAAGCACGAGGTCGACCTTTATGAAAGATCGGAATCACTGTCGACGGCGAGCGGCGCCATATTCGTCAGAGCTAATGGGGTGAGGTGCTTTTACCGTTGGCAGATGCGTGAGGCGTTTGAAGCCGTGACTGCGCCGATCAAAGAGCACGAAACGCGGAACGGAAATACGAATGAGGTCTTGCATCGACTCAATCCAGGCGTTTACTCGGACTTCCCAGAGTGGTCGACGGATCGCCAAGCGTTACAAACTGTTCTCTTTGAGGAGGCATGCAAGGCTGGAGCTAGGGTGCACTTTGGGAATGAGATCGTTACAGTCGGCGAGGACGACCATGCTGCCTATGCAACTTGTAAAGACGGCACCAAAATTACCGCAGATTTAGTTCTCGCGGCCGATGGAATATCCTCGCGTTTACGGTCTCAAATTCTTACTCATGTCGACCCAGCCCGTCTCGCCGTGATTCGGGCGCCATCCACACACTACCCGACTGAACTGTCCACCGACATGCTTGCCAATAACGACAAGACCAAGTCTATCTGTGAACAGCCTGAATCAGAAAACGGCATCATGTGGGCTGGCCATGGCGGATATGCCATTGGCAAGTACAACCATCTTCGCGGCCTATTCAATATGATGTTCTCGATTCAACACGGCGCTGCAGATAGCGAATCCAGCGAACAGAAGCTCTTCGACGCGACGAGCGACAACCAAGTCATCAGAGGTTTCTTCGCGTCATTTCACCCCACAGTGGCCGCTATGACGGAAATGGTACAGCACTGCTCGCGTTGGCGACTGGCTAGACTGGAACCTTTGGATACGTGGTCGAGTCCCAAGAGGAGGCTTGTGCTTCTGGGAGACTCAGCTCATGCCATGCTGCCCAACCTAGCTGAAGGATTCAGTTCTATCGTCGAGGATATCGATGCGTTATCCATGCTGCTATCCGAGAGCAAGCACGAGATGCCAGACATCATCGCGATGTGGGAGAAGATCCGTATTCCCAGGGTAACAAGACTTCAGAACGGCTCGACATGGAACTACCAGCTGTACAACTCGGGCAAACCGCCGGGATCCGAGTTGACTGAGGAGCAGAGAAAGATGCCAATGGGTGAAGGCGACGGCAATGCACCGTTTAACACCCTGCCTTTTGATAAATGGATGTTTGATTACGACGTGGCTAAACATGTAAGTTGAGAGGGTTCTAATACAATACGATGGATCGCTAACAGTGCTTAGGTTAAGCTTGCTATGGAGGAAGTTGTCACTTAGTCTGTAAACAATGGGATCAACTCTCATACGCTCAAAGTCTTGATTTCCGTTTTCCTATATATACCTATAGAATGAGGCCTAAATACCGATCTGTTGTTTCAAGTTGTTAGAGCAAACAACAGCCTTGGAGGTGCAGTATGCGATGTACCAGGTATTCCGGTCTATGGCTGGAGCTAAAGCGCTCGCGGAGCCCGTGCCAAGAAGCGGCTGAAAGAGATCTCGATTGCTAGCTAGGTCTCCAGCTCCTTCATGTCTAGGAGTCTAAGCTGTTACAAGAATATTGTCTCGGTTGAAGCGGGCATTGTCGAACAGCGGCTTATCATCAAACTGGATTGGTCAGTGGCGACTCCGATGAGACCTGCATATATGTATCATGATGTGTCTTCAATACCTTGACGTGCTTGATAACTTGTTTGTGTTCCTGAGGCGTCGAATCTGCGTTTTGAGGCCTCCAAGCTTCCTCCGCTTACATTCAAGACCCACAGCCTTCTTGCCCGGAAGAGCGCTCTGGGATAGACATTTGCGTATTTTTATTAGGGCTGCTGCCGTGGGCTGCAAGGAGTGAAGTTTCTCATCCACTGACAGTCTCAAATGCCATAAAAGCTCTCATATCTCACTCCGCTTGTCCTATTAAGGAATTCCATTACCCACTCTTGTAGCAATAGTCTGTTCCCATCTAAGCTGAAAAGGTTCCGTGCAAAGATACCTCTTTTACCTCCCCCTCATGTGTATCCTACTGATAACTTTACTAGCCGGCGTACCCTTTGTAGCAAAATGTAATGTGACGACCGAGTTAGGGGTCAAAGGCGACTTCAAGTAGCCTATCAAGGTCACGACAACGCGCAAGTACGGTCCCAGCCGAACGCCCCCATGTTGAAATTCTTGGCGACGACCAAAGTATAGACAGGCAATGTCACGGTTCCTTTACCGTCAGGTTTGTTACTGCTAACGTAGTCAAGATGAGGTCTGGCGTCGTGTAGAACGACGTGACATGATGCGATATCCTTATAGACTATCGCGTGGCTGGGATGACCGACCACGATGACACTGACAAGAAGCATAATTGAATCAGTTGGACTAGAACAAGTCATAGAGCCTATGGCTAGACGCCTGGTAGTTATTTGGACCAAGATGTTTCGAGAGGTCACCAGGCCTCATGATATACAAGAAGCATTAGTTGCCGACATAAACAATGCTTAACTTTCTATCACCAATGATTGCGTCCCATTTGCAGCTCAAGATCCCGGTGACGAGAACAGGTTTTATGGCGTCTTGAGCCATCTTTTCTCTCACTTCCATGTGTATGTCTTTGAGTAGCAGGAACATTGGTGTGTAAAGTAACAATGTGTGAGTCTGGTCTCACATTCGAGGCTTCTCCCTGTTGGATATTGACCCAGCTGGGGCTTTGTTCGATCCACGGTTACCGGAGGTGATGATTTCAGACAGGAACGTTGGTTCAGGGTTCCAGATTCTGGCGAAGCTTCCCCACCTCTTGATATTCTCTTAATTTTCATCCACGACAGTAGAGATACTAGCGACATTCAAGGTGAACGGCTTCTTGGCCTCGTGTTTGATAAACGCTCGTGACGTTGTCTCTATCTCTATCTCCAAGGCTAGACCTTCCAGGGTGCCGGCCATTGTGACGATTTTGGCTAGATCTGGCCCCACGCGTACAGTCAGGTACAGTGATGTGATTTGTGGTTGGTTATGTGTCAGGACGTCGTCCCAGTCTATCCCTTGGCGGGCCAAAACACCATGTATGAGATGGCACCGTCGGCTGCATTGCTGGTCACCAGCAAGAATGAGGACATGACGAAGAGAGCCACCTGCGGCGAGGCCATCCGGGCCGCTTCCAGTGATAGGCACGTCGATTAACATAATGTTGATCATATGAGTAGATACAGCCCCTTAGAGCTTTTCAAATCTTTGCAGCCGCGAAACACACAGATGTCACATAAAACTTACTTCGAGTTCGAGATACAAACATCCACCTGAAGAAACACGGAGGCCCCACCGCATCCGTGTCGTGACAATGCACACCTCAGGGCTGGTTATACGGGTCAACATGTCTAAGATACCGAATCCTGTTGGTTTGGTCTTGGTACTCCTATCAGTTTGTTGGTTCAAGCATCCCGAATCATGTCTTGAGCACTAAGACACGGCGGTAATATAGTTATTCCAAACTCATCCCAGCATTAACCCCTTTACCACCGCAGATAAATCGCACATTCTCCTAGTTTCGACATTAACCTTCTTCTTCATTCTTTGTTCACGCTAGCTTTAATCACCTCATTTCGTCCAAGATGTCTCAAGATATACCTGGAGAAACCCTCGCTACGGGTCTTCTTTCTCCACAGAATTGGGCTCAGCAACTTTACCTTACTCCCAAACGCAAAGGCTAATCGTATGGCCGGCAACAAGCCCAAGGGGACACAGTTACGGCTTCCGCCCTCGTTGATAGCAGTGAATCTTTGACTGCTTCGATCAATTCTAGTATTTTACACTATCGAACTATTCGTGGTTGGTCTTGTCATGGTGAGCAGGGCAACGCGCACTAATGGTATAGTCCTTCCTGGGAGCTTCTGCTTTAAGGTATGCTGACAAATATCTATGATTAAACACAAAATGCGCTTATGGATATTGAATACTTTAGATGATACCCCTTCAATTGCACAAATCTACTGATATATACTAGCCACCATATGTCGACTCTCGGTATTGGAGGAAAGATCTATTTAGCCTCGTTAGAAACGGATGATATGAAGGTGCCGCGGCTTTCAGTGGTCACAGGGCAGTTAACCAATGATTTAGTTCATTGTTGGTATTGGGACTGGAATAGGTTAGTTATTAAGTTTACCCAGGCCGCTCTGCTCGACGCTGATTCGTTCTTTTATGTAGTTATGGTTGGGAAATGCAAGGAGTCGACGAAGCCATACGTTGCAGGTATTCACTAGTCTTGCCAGCGACTTCACCGACGACAATCCCAACGTCCGCGTTATAGGAACAGATCTGTCGCTGATGCAGCCCGCTTGGATTCCACCTAACCTGCAGTTGTGAGTCTATCCCCACCCAGGTTCATGGCTCCATCGCCTCACTAGTACTCATCGTATCACAATAGTGACATGGAAGACTGCACCCGCGAATGGATCTTTCAACCCGACTCGATCGACTACATCGACATGCGCTGGACCGTCGGAAGTATTCCCGACTGGCCCTTTCTTTGTAGCGAAGCCTTTCGTTACTGTAAGCCACGAGGACGAGTGAAAGCCACGAGACATCCTCGATCATCACTAGCGACGATGGAACCGTCACATCGGATTCTGTTCTGGATTAGTGCGGCAGATTCTGTATCGAAGGGGGGGGAAAAGCTCGGTCCAACTTTCACAGTCATTGAAAATAACATTCAATGGAAAGAGATGGAAAAAGGGGGCTTCGTCGAGATACACGAGTTCGAACATAAGGTAAGCCCAATGGTCGGCTCTGGAGAAGAGAACACATGATGATGAGCTTTAGCAGTGTCCTATCGATGGGTGGCCGAAAGACCCGACGTTAGGAGAAATGGGTGGGTACACGCAGTTTGGACTTGAGACTGATGCCGAAAGGTTTGTGATTTTTATGGCGCATACACCTGGATGGACCAAAGAGGAGATCCGAGTGTACATTGCGCATCTGAGACGGGAGATGAGGGGCGGGAAGGTTCATGCTCATTATCGACAGAAGGTGGTTTGGGGGCGGAAACCTGCTTTGAAGGAGAAAACTGACTAGGATAGTAAACGTAGCTTGGTGGGGAAGTGATATACGAAGCCGGTTTTATCTGCCACAGCAAGGAAGTAGTGGTTGATCACCGTCAGTGAAGCAAACGAGCTACTCCTCAGACATTGTCGGAACGGGGGCCGTTGCATTCAATGTACATGTAATTAAAGGCATGACTAAAAAGTTCAATGTCTGACATATCTATGTATCAACCTCAGAGCTCATCGACTGAACAGCCGATTGTAATCTGCAACAAGTAATTACAATATAGCAACTAAGGTCATATTGCATTTCGAACATGTTGACACGATGAACAAAGACGAAGCCGCCATGTGAGCGATTTTAGATATGAACAACAACTGTGACCTGGATTCTAGTGGGAATCCAACCTGTGCTCGCCGTATAGCACAACTGAACCAGATGATCAACAATGCTTCGTGTAAGCGGGCTTTGCAGATGATCTACAGTTGTATGCAGTAAGCGGGCTCCACTATTAGAGAACATGATCGCTGAGGAGGACGATAAAGATCCACAGATAGTGACACTCGGGCACCTTTAACATTTAATCCCGACGCCATACCCCGTATAGGCTGCAGGGGCCGAAAGTGGTATGCCTTTACTAATGATACACTTCACTATAACAAAAACGACATATCTTTCCATAGCTGGGTTATACATCTGATTGACTGTTAATATTCTTTCTTAGTGTATCGCTCACGGTAGTATACTTAACTTTGGATCTCTAGACCAGCTTTACAATGCTTTACATACGTTTTTAAATAGCGATACTAAGTTTGGAGGCCGTGCGTAATATGAAGAACAAGTACCCTGCGAATGCTATAATCACGAGTTTGAGTAAACTTGACGTCATGTCGCTTATACAATGGTAGAAAGCCCTACACGGGATGCTCTTGGCATCGCAATTCCGCTTACAGTGCCGCTCCATCAGGAGATAGATCTGCATCAATCGTGATCTCGATGATATCCTAAGACCCAGCAATAATAATACGCCTTTCAGCTTGGCCACATTATGTCTATATAAGTTGTCACAGCATTTCACCTTTTCTCTATCTGTTCTAGACATCAGTAGCAAAAGCATCCTACTTCTCTTCACCTCTGATCATCCCAACGCATTATACCCATCAAACAAAAACCCTGGGTCAGAGCACCTTGATTCACAAACCAACCACCAAAATGCTCACCAATAACATTTTGGCCCTGTCTCTCTCCGTCCTCCTGTCGACCGCCTCTGCCATTCACCTGGACTGTGCCGCCGACCCTGACGCCCAGTGCGACCCGGCCCAATACTGCACATTCTCATGGAACAATGGTGACTGTGCCTCCCCGGGATGGGGCTCGGATGACCAAGTCCCCGTGTTCAATGAATGCACGTTGGACGCTGCCTGCACCGGCAAGTGTGTCAATGGCCTCTGCTGCAACACCGACAAGTTACCCAATGGGGAGGCAGACTGTCCCACAACTGATATCATTGCGGGTTGCTGTTTCGTACGCTCGCCGGGCCCGGGAGGTGTTGGTGCTTGGGCTCCCGTCGAGGGTACTCGCCCCTCGGAGCTTTCCTGCGGTTGTTAAGAAATCCGTCGTTGGCAGCTGCTATAGTGCCTGGAAGGATATACGCTCAAGGTGTGTCAGTGTACAAATGGAAGCAGCACGGAGTTCGCTATATACCATATACGTTCTCGGACAACACGAACAGACCATTTGAATACAAAGTAGATAGCAAGGTATACCGGATATATTAGTAGAAATGGTTCTATCAATACTAATGGTATATTATTATCTTATTTATTTACGAGCAGTATAAGCCCTAATAGTACAGGTAAACAGTACTTAAGATTGTGGTACGACTACACCTTTTTTATTGCTTATAATTGGCGACAACTCACCGTGGACTATGTCGATAACCCCTGCTGTGATGGTAATTGCTACTGCCCTATCTAAGGCTATAAGATGGTTAGAGCAATAAATAGCGTACTTCGAATGAACCTACTTAGTTGACTTCTTTGACAGGATGGTGGGTGTTGATAAAGCTAGGGGTTATACAAAACATTCGATTGGATCTTTACAATCCAATCCACTTGATGAAACTCCGGCCACAGCTACAGCTGCTTGGTTTGGATGATAATATGAAGTGAATGTATTTGTGTAATGACTCAAGCTAGCTTATGAACTTTCCTGATCGGCACCTCCAAGTCTCCTATTGACTGCTACCACTCAAATGCTCAGCTAGTCTCAATGATAGCGCCGCAAGAGTCAACGAAGGATTGGCCTCTGGACTGACAGGCAGAACTGACAGATCGCACACCCATAGATTATCGAGTCCCTTGACCTTGAGGTTAGAGTCCACCACGCCTGGACCCTTTGGTCCATCCATACGCATTGTTCCGCATTCGTGAGAGAACACACCGAAACCCAAATGCTGCGGACGAAGACCAGGGTCAAGGCAAAGCTCAGCACCGGATTGGGGAGACTTGATGGGCTTGGCTTCGACAAAAGCATCCCTCACATTGCTCACAATGTCTTCCATGGCGCATTGAACTTCGTGCTTCAGAGGTGCGCGCCTGATGTCGAGTACCGGATCTAAGCCAGGAATATTGAGAACAGAATTCTCGTCATCGAGGTTACCGACAAACTCGAATAAAACGCAAATTGTATCAAAGTCCTTCTGTTCGTCAGAAGGATCCTCAAGAGGACTCATGAGCCTGCCGTCTTTGCCGTAGAAGTGCGTCGTGTTGAGAGTCGCTGAACTTCCAGCAAGGAAGAAGTTGGCGTTCATTGTCACCGTGACAAGGCACTCTTCTCCGCCAACCTTGAGGTGTGTCTTGAGGTTAAGCGGCTTCTCGGTCATGCCCCCGTCTTTCATCTTGGCGAACCGCACGTAGCACACATTGTGGTCAATGAGGCCCTTGCCTACGAGAGGGCTCAAGTTTTGGAGGCCGCTGTTCAGGGCGATGGATGCAGTGCCGATGGTTCCAGCACAGAGCACCACCTTAGCTTTTCCAACATCGAGGTCTTTGGTGGTACCAGTTGCTTTGTCTCTAATCTTCAGTGCATGGACTGTCTTGTGACTACATCAAAGTCGTTAGCAATTATCTGTCCCCTGGAGTGGTAACAGGATGGAAACTCACGATTTGTCGGTCGTAGTGTATTGAGTAGCAATGACCTCAGTGTTCAGAAGAACAGAAAGATATGGGTCGTTGGCATACATCCGATTCATGATTGATAGTGTGGTACTGTAGGCGCCTTGAGCAAACTTGTAAGGCGCTGGGGCGTTGAACTGCGCTGCAATAGGCATGATGCTGAACTTGGACCCCGCCAGAGCGCTGTTGAGTTTCTCACTGGCAAGGCCAATGTCGGCGGCGCTGACTTCGTGATCACCATCGCCCTGGGGATAGATACCATCCCTGGGGTCATCATCTGTCAGGTACCTATAGGTCTTTTCGTAACCCCGAGAGTTCTCATCCTGACCCTTGAGGTACTGAACGACGTCGGGAGGGAAGTAAGCGTTTAGGGTCTCGTCGCCAATCTCTGGGATCCATGTACCCCAGAGGTTGGTACGACCCCCAACACAATAGACTGGTCCACCAACATAGCTTTCAGAGCGATCAGTCAGCTGAACCTTGGCTTTGACGGCATCGTAGACACGCTCGTTGCCCTCTGGGGAGTTGCTGGAGCCGCGGTTGTAATAGGGACGCGAAGTGTTGAGAACGTGGGTGGAGAAGATGACCCCTCCACGTTCGATCAGCAGCACCTTGTACTTCTTGGAGGCTAGGGATTCAGCCAATGGACCTCCGCCAAACCCACTTCCTACAACTATGTAGTCATACGAGTCGAGCTTGGCCAGGAGACAGACAACGTCTGTGTCCAGATGGAGTAAGTGATCCATGGTGCAAGATGAAAGATGATAATGAGTAGCGTGTGAGGTGTAAGGAGCGGAGGGTGAATGACAACAATGGAGGACGAAAGAGGGGATTATATAGATCCTGGCGTGGTGACACACGTTAAATAAGCAGCTGATTGTGCGAGCAGACGAATGTGATAGTCATCACATATGCCAATCTTGCAGGTCACTTCCATTTAAGGGTGTATCAGCCAGCCACCTTCCTGCAGGGCGGCTGGAGCTGAGACTTGAGTTACGTGTCGGAATTACAGAAAAGCACAGCTGAAGTTGGATGACCCGGTTGGCATTTTAGAGGATTACTTACTATAGGGTTCTGGGAACGATTTCTCAGAGCTTCTTGTCGTTTCACGTAGTTCAGCATCTAGCAGCAACTATATCAGTGCCGTCCCTGGGAGGTAGGCTGTGTGGACAAGACAAAATTCGTTGGCTCGTTCGCAGTGGTCGGCAGTGAAACAGAGGAGTGGGTCTTTCAATAAGCTGAACGCCCTCTTATGCCCATTGGCTGTACTTCTGGAAAGGCTGCGCGGTGGGCAAGTCACAATAGAGCTGGACGAGTACGCGAACTGTCCAGCAATATGAGGATCTGTCCTGGAGTACTGGGGTGTCTGCTCATATGCTGCTGCCTGCTTGTGAAACGGCACTGGTGGTTCTACTTAACTGTTGGTGGCATCGTCCAAGATTTGGGCTCGTATTTGGTGCAGCTTCTCCCGTGCTTGTTAAAAGTCCTTACCTGCAGCATCCCCCCTCAGTCCAGAGCCTTACTGGAGAAACTTCGGTTGATCTCAATGTGAGGGGTAGAGGTGTTTGCGAAAATGTCTAGCTTATGCTTATCTGTATACTTCCGATCGAAACATCTTCTAACGTGTTCCTGAGGATGGATTGATATTAGAATGTGAACCGCCAACAGTGGCAACGAATGACTTTCCAGCTCGATACTGGCCTTTGGATCGAACCCTGTTGACAGATAGCGTGGGGTTCGGCCTTCTCAATCACACCTCTGACTTGAACAGATATCAATTCAACGAACAACCTCAAAGTCGGTTAAATCTACAACGTGTACAGGCCATGATATGGCACTGACGACACTCAAAGATATACTGTGGTAAAACCTGGCGGCATTCCTCACATTGATGAGGACCAAGGCGTCTTTTCCACCTTCCATGGCCGCATTCATGGTTCTCCATCAGATTGGCCCTCTCCTGCTCAACACGAACCCGCCGTGCCCTATCATTGACCACATTGGCACCGCCAGCCCGATTAACGATTTCATTTGCCCTTCTCAACAAACGCTGTTCATCCCATTGAGGACAATGGCACTGCTTCCAACGCTCGCCGCAAAGATAGCAGAATTCGGCCCTGCATAGGCAAGCTGGACGTTGAGTTAGCGTGGTTTGAAGTGAGAGAGGTACTGGGACTGACTCATATGGTAGCATCCAAATTCCAACTCCACAACTCGTTTACAGGCAAAACACTGCTGCCAGCCATTCTCATTCGCCAATTGCAAAATTTGCTGTGATGCCGTGTCTTGAGGACAGACGCCTGTATGGTGCGGTCCTTTGCAATGGGGGCAAGTTCTTCGACTACATCTGGGACACCTTGCCACATCATCTACGATAAAAGCAGGCGGCACGAATGTCGAGCACGATGGCTCACTGCAGTATGTGCGGTTCGGAGTGTCGAACTCCAGCTTCTTGGCCTGGAATTCGCCGACGAGCTGTGGGGAGAACCATCGGCCAGATTTGACAGGAATTTGTTGACCGCAACATCGCGGAGGGAAGAGTGACTGGTCCTGAAGTGACGAGGTGACAAGGCCAACAAGGCACCCGCGGCAGTATTCGTGTGAGCATGGCGCGCGGCAAAGGGCAAGAGGCGAGAACCTGTCGTTACAGGCGATACATTCCCTGTCTTGAGGTGGTTTGCGAGAGGCTGCCCAGCCCGAGGACTCTGCCTGAGCCAGGCCTTCTGTAATAAGACCATCGTTGACTATAAGCGGCTCGTGAAGATTCATAGACTCCAGGATCTTAATAAGTTCATCGTCCATGCCCTCAGACACCTGCTCGTTCTTTTTTCCTTCTGCAACAGTAGACGCAGCTTCCACTTTTGGGTCTGCAGATAGCCTCGTCGCAAATTGGCGGTCCCTTTTGGCCTGATCCTCCGCTTCCTGGGCCTCTGCGATAAGACGAGCGTCCGTATCAACAGCCCGCGCGATACTAAGGGCCACAACTCGATCACAAAGGTGCGCCGCCATGGCATCGATCTCATGGCGACAAGCCTCCAGGGCCAAATCAGAGTCCGTGTATTCGCCAGCACGCTGCTTACCCTTGCTAGACCGCTCCCATAGATCCAGGTCTTGGCGCTGGAGCTTGAGAGCCAGCATCAACGATGAGCTGTCCATACTAAGGATATCAGTGAGGCCTGTTGAAATTGCTTAAGGTGACCCAGCGGGCATGTCGAGGATGAGTTTACCTCAGCAAATCTATGTGGTGCCAAGGTTATAAAAGCAAAAACCTTGTAGGCCTCCCACAAGCAAGGTTGAGTTGGTGTAGCTAGGCTAAGTCGGCTCGACGATCACGTGCCGTCGTCCCTGATAGCTTCATAATGAAGATAAGTACCCCTACTTTATTATATAGAGTTGATAGGAAGCGCCAAGTTCTCATGGCTGGGCGACGGAGGGATTGAAGGCAAGCCCCGGTAATTCTACAATCCCGCCTTAGCATCACGTATATGGCAGACTATATCCATTTTCCTGGTTGTATTCGCCCCTTGCAACAGCCTTCTACATGTCCCCAAACGGGAGCACGCGATGAGCGGTAACGCCTGGTAGATGAACTTATTAACACCTCTGCGACGTTGATGATCGCGTGGCCTTTTCGAGGTTAACCCAATCAAGAGACACTCCATAATGAGCTTTATAATGAAGTGATGTAAGGCGTTGAATCGACCAAATAGCTATAAACTTTCTGTAACAACAGAGGGAAGTACCCAGCCGACGAGTTCGCTTTTACCAATTTTCCACCATCATATTTATCACAGGTTAAACAAATATCACTACCGGTAGTATAGGTAGAAGGAGTGATACAGTCGAAGCTAATTAGCCGCTAACTCTCTAGTTACTTAATATAAGCTACCGGTAGCTAGGGTATAGGTTAAATGATAACCAATTCTTGCCTCCCCCTTTCTTCATAGGAAGTCCTTCCTTTATCCCTCTTTCCTTTCGGATGCTTCGGATCGAGATCGCTGATAAGGTTCAGGCTCTAACTGCGGATAATTGCGACTGGGAGGGAAGGCGGGGCAAGGGTCCGGCAGTTGGAGCCTTACAATATCATCCCAAAAAGAAGGGCATGGCTGTGAAGACCAACCTTTGAAGCTGTAAAGTCGTCTTTGAGTGAATTGATTGCCACGGAATGATTACTACCGTAGTTACCTTAAACCTGACTGGAGCACTTGGTCAATTGACTCAACGTCGGAACCGTGTCAATCGGAATGGACAAACCTATGGGCTAATGATACTGTCAGGGTCTTTCCAGCTTTATCTAAACAGGCAGGGAGAATCAACGCCTAGCAACTTCATTTAGTGGGTCGAAGTTTCTTCACAGCTTGTTTAAAGTACAGCTCTGAAAATCGAGGTAAAAATAAATACCATTTTTCTCAATGCCTCAAGAAGAGTTTTTACTTCTTGTTGATTTACCGGTGTATCAAAGAGGCTGTTAAACCTCACCGTAGGGAGATTAGCGGAATCAATGATGTCGAAGGGCTAGGTAAAAGAGGGAGTCACATGAGATCGGCACAGATAATAGTAAGGATGCTTCCTTCGCCTTGAAAACCCTGAAGGTTAAAGCTGAATTAATCTACGCTAAAGTTCCGTCAGAGCTATAGGTTTCCAGATCGCCACCATGAGTACATACGACCAAAGGTAGTNNAGCCACTAACCGGCGGATTAGTAGTTGGGTCGGTGACGACCAGCGAATCCCCGCTGTTGTATGTTTTTTGCATTCAGTAGTTTTTATCTGTTTATCATCCCATGGGTCTATAGTCTTCATGTCAACGTGTAATTAGAACGCTTTGTAGAATCCGGGTTGTAGCCGTTCTTATCTGATCTAGTGGATCCCTGTTGATAGAAGGATGGAGTTATTTCTGATCTGTGATTAGCAGCTACGTTCACCGAATTGAGCATTTGAAGAGGTTGTTCGGGCCTTGTTTTCCACTAGCTAGTTGCAAGCGGTGAGCCCGTTAGTCTAGATACAATAGAGCAGCTGACGTAATTAGCCCTTGTGACATGATCTCTCCACTTCTGTTATCAGGCTCTACTTTTTCTTCAATCCTTTGTATTCCCGCGTCTCAATGCATAATAGGGACACGCTTGATACTCTACCATGACCTCTCAGCCTTCCAATAGGCCTCAGAGCACTCAATCATCAGAATCAGATCGAGCACCTCTTCTCCAAGCAACACGCACTTCCTCACCCTTATCTCCTCCTCCCCCAAAACCCCCCGTATCATGGTCCTCACTCCCCAATAAAGGCCAACTCGCAGTCATACTCCTCGCACGACTAGCAGAACCTCTGAGCGAACGCTCCCTAGCTTCGTATCTCTTCTTCCAAATCCAATGGCTCAACCCAGAGATCGACCCATCTGAGATCCCGAAACAGATGGGTTACATCACTGCCACTTTCGCTGCAGCGCAGTGTCTTACCTCCATGTGGTGGGGTCGCGCTGCTGACCATCCGAGGTTGGGTCGTAAGCGTGTTTTACTAATTGGACTCGGTGGCTCGGCTATGTCTGCTCTGGGCATGGGATTTGCGACATCTTTGGTGGCTGCGTTCTTTTTTCGCTTTTGTGCTGGTGCCTTGAATGGTAATATTGGGGTTTTGAGAACGATGGTCTCTGAGGTTGTCCCTGAAAAACGGTATGTCGAGAGTTCTTTTAAAAAGGTTATCCTGTCTGACTAAATCTACGTTGAAAGACATAAAACAAGAGCCTTCCTCCTGCTACCAATGTGCTTCAACGTCGGTGTCATCATCGGGCCTCTCCTGACAGGATTTATGGCTGACCCTGTCCACACTTTCCCTGGCATATTCGGCCCAGGCTCCTTCTTTGGGGGGGAAAAGGGCGTCCAATGGCTTGAAAGTTTTCCTTACGCACTTCCAAATCTATTTTGCTTCTCTATGTTAAGTTTGGCTTTTTGTCTGGTTATTTTAGGACTTGACGAAACTCATCCCCATCTCCGACACCAACCTGATGCTGGACGCAGACTCGGGAAACTTGTATGGCGAATGATCCTTCGACGGAAAACGACTGATCACCTTTATGACTCTATCAATATTCAGGATTCGCACGAATCTGAAAGTCAAAGACCAGTTAAGGCGTACAGCAAGCCTCGACCTCCATTCCGAGATGTTTTGACAAGAAATGTTTGTCTTAACATGTCACAGCGCTTCTTGCAGTCCCTGCACGTCTCAGCGTTTAACTCTATCTTATTCAGTCTTTTACCAACTCACAAGGCAGACTCCAAAGACTTCCATCTTCCCTTCCGCTTCACCGGCGGCCTCGGCTTGTCAAGTGAAAAAATGGGCCTAGCTAACACCACTATCGGGATGATCGGGATACCCCTTCAGCTCTTTTTATATCCTAGACTCATTGGCAGACTTGGCGTCAAGGATTCATACCGTGTGTTTCTACCACTCAGCATTATAGCTTACTTCCTACTCCCTTACCTGGTCCTCCTGCCAGATAATAACGCCGTGGTGTGGACTTGTCTATCCGCAGTACTGAGTCTGCAGGTCCTGTCTCGAACATTTGTCAATCCAGCAACTATGATGCTTGTCAACGACTCGGCTCCGAGTCCGGACCTGCTGGGTACGGTGCATGGCTTGGCGTCGAGCATTTCGAGCGCTGCTCGTATTCTTGGACCGACTGTAGGTGGAACACTGCTTGGATGGGGTATTGGCCATAATATTGTTGGACTGCCATTGTGGGTGTTGACGCTGTTGGCGATGGCGAATTGGATTATCTTGTGGTGGATCCAAGATGTGAACATGTCGGAATGAGAAGACTGGCTACAAAGGGTATGGACAGTTGTCGCTCGTATAAACTGCATATTCCGACCCCAGAACGGCGATATCCCCGAGGATACCCCTGCGGATAGTATATATAAGAACTTAGAGGAACTCACAGTGCAGATCGTGGATATTAGGAAGCTAGGTCAACGCAAGAATAAACATTTAAGAAATGGAGCTGATAGCCCGAATATGTATAGATGAGATCATCATTTGCCTTGGCTTGAGACTGATATTAGTAGCCTTCCAGAGGAGTTCGCTTACACTTGAGCTGCATATCAGTTCAAACTGTTTCATTGATAACCAAAGGAACTTAAGATTTCCACCAGCAGATTCTTTTAGCATGTGTCTGAAGTCAAATGTACTAATAAAAGGTCCCTTCTCAAGATAGACTATTCGGTCCCCTCTGCTATCCTAGCCATTTCAGCTCTCCCAATGGTACCATACCGCTGAGAATCAAACATCCACTGAATGATTGTATTTGTAGCCTGGAACATCTCTTGTTGACTCTCTTCCAATTGCGAAGCTTGTACTGCCTTCATATATGACAGATCAACCGGTCCCTGTTGGATATTCAAATTGGCAAACTGTGACTCCACACTCAACGCATTGCTACGCATTAGTAAAATGTCTTCATGCCGCTTTATCAAATCTTCTCGTCGAGATATTGCTTCCTCTGGGTAGTCTGGGATAGATTCAAGTTCATTCACGACACTTCGCATATCTTCAAGCATGGAGTCTGGTACTTTGTCATTCCAGCCTTCCAGAGCAACTTCATAACAACCCAACGCCAGCTGAACAGGTGACCAGTCCCGAAAGTATTTTTCCAGGAGTGTATAGCTCGGACCTAGTCGTGTTGGGTCCTGTTTGAGATTGGGGTCTGCACCATTAAGCAGCAGTTTTCCCACGAAGAAGGAGTTTTGAAACATGATGGCCTCGCATAAAGCGGTACCGGTTTTGAAGTGCTGGAAATCAATGCATGTCTTGCTTGCGAAGGATGAATGCTCTGAGAGAATACATTGTACTTGAGCCATGTAGATTTCGGATTCTACCACATTTCTGCGTGCTGGTCCTGAGGTAGCAAGTATGCTCAGGGCCGTACGCTGTTCGGTCGGGTTCCCGATATGGTCCACGATGAAATCGAAGTGCTCGTTGTGAGATAACGTGTGCCCGTGGACATCTCTCGCATCCTTTGTTCCAAGTAAGGCTTGAAGGGTCGACAGAGACATTTCTGTTCTTTGCTCAATCAACTCTTTGAAAATGGAAATCCGGGGAAGCCCTGGGCCCAGCTGGTATGCGCTGCCAATCTGTGCTCCATGCTGTATCAGCAGATTAGCCAGGTCATAGTACCCATGTAAAATAGCTTCGACTACTGGAGGCCTAGTCCCTGGTGGGTGGTCACGGACAGAGACTCCGGAACTGATAAGTTCTTCCGCTATGCCAGTTCCAGGAGGTGAAGAGGCAGGCCTTGCAGCTAGTTCGTGAAGTAGCGTACGGGGCCAGTCAGGGCAACTTTCAATCTGGCCGCCATTGTCTCTCAGCATACGGAAGACTTTCTTGTCGTTGAGACAGACTGCTTCACGCATCGGTCGATGCTCAGGAGACCCAGATGGGTTATGGCCCATCTTCAGTAGAATCTTGACAATATCGCGGTTCCCGAGTCGAATTTGCATGCATAAGGCTTCTCCAGAGGGCTCAACAAGAGAGTCAAGGTTCATGAGTTCTCTTTGCTCTTTGAAGATAGCAAATGTTTCCTCGACGTCGGAACGGTACCTTGGGCCATGCCGAATAAGTCTGCTGAGCAAAGAAAACGTGTCTCGATTGGCAACCTTTCGCTCATGGGCCATCTTCAGAAGCGCCAAATCTTCAAAATTGTCAAATATGTCCAGAGGCGCTGTCTTCCTAGCGCTCTGGCTTAGAAACAGTCCAAGGAATTTGGGCGATGCGAGAACAGAGGCAAGTTGCATAGGTGAAACCCCCCCAATCTGAACCAAAGGGTCGGCTCCCAGATCCATGAGCACTTCAGCCGCGTTGATGTTCTGAAAAAGAACGCATCGACCCAGGGGTGTCGTGGAAATAGACATGATCCCCTCCCAATCGGCATGCGCTTTGAGGACCTCGGCTCTCATACCACCCGACGGGGCATCGATTTGGGCGCCAGCATCAAGGAGACCCTTTGCCATTGGTATCACATCCTGCTTCTCGAATCTCCATAGCCAGTGGAGAGGAGTGTCTTGTCCTAGAGGATGTCCCTTTGGATTTGCGCCATGACCAAGGAGTGCCAGAGCTGCGTCCAAGTGAGCGTTGCGACAGGCACAGATGAGCGGTGTTTCCTCGCAGTCTTGATTCGGCAGGTCGATATCTAGCCGGAAGGTATCAATGAGATATTTAATTGTTCGCGCCTGCCCTCGGGCTGCTGCCATATGTAAAATCCCGTGTCCGCGGCTGTTGACGAATATTCGGTCAAAATGGTTCTTTTCCAGGCCACCTCCCTCTGCAAGTGCCCCGAAGGGTGGGATTCTCAGGGACTGGTCGTAGAAATCTCTCAGCTCCTCCTTTAATTCCTCATGGAGACGCTCTATATCATGAACCTGAAAGTCCCTTCTCAAGTGTCGTGGGAGGAATGCCAGGGAACCAGGCACGCCGCTAAAAGAATTGGCAAGACTTCGTGCGCCCGCATATCTCTGGATGGCATTCCCCTTCACCTCATCGCTCAACAGTGGCAGGGCATCTTCTAGATCTTGCCCAGATTGCCAACCACCTCGAAGAGTAGCCCACTGTAGACTAGACGGGAAAATAGCGAATAGTTCTGGTGGCATCTGGCCCAAGGCCTGGCTCACGCGCCACAAGCACGATGCAGCGAGATACTCAAATCCACTTGAATCATCAGATCCAACCACTGCATCGCTTGCGGCCCTTCGGAGGGCTGTGCAGGCTCGTTCCGGGTCGAGAGAAGTTCCAAACTCGGCAACATGGCATCTGAAGAGGAACCAAGCTGCGAAGAGTTTATTTAGTTCAATATCACTACTTTCATCTCCAGAATCAGAAATCGCTTGAAGTGCTTCTAGGATGTGTTTCTGTTGCTGCCACGACAGGACCATCTTCAGTTTTTCCGGCTCAAACATGAAGCCCGGATTGACCGGAGGCTTGACCTTTGGCCGAAATCCGGGGCTGCGGTGTATATCAACATTGATGACTGGGTTTACGTAGGATCGACTTACGTGTTGTTTTGCGGGTCATAGGTGGCTCCTTTAGTGCCCAAGAATAATCCAGCGCCGTCTGCACTGATCCCATGTTTTCCCTACTTCGACGTTAATACGGTCCACGAAACTGATACTTCCTGTCATAATCCAGTCAAAGAACAAACAAGGCAGGTTTGGGTCCAACTGGAGTGACTAACCGGAGGTGCGTTGTCATCTACTTCCTTCCACTTGCGATTCATCTGATCGACGTTCTTCAAGTAATCTTCAACTTCGGAAGGACTACAGCAACAAAGTATTAGCGCTGTAAAATCCAAGCAGGATTGGTGGCGGGTCACATACGGAGTACCTCTGAGAGCGACCTGTGCCTTGGCTAGAGACCTATCCTTTAGATCTTGCTGTATAGTTTGATCAAGAACGTATTTGACCATATCAGCGTAAGCCCTGTTGGCTTCGTGCATTTTAAAGTACTCTTGAATGAAAGAAGTTGCCTTGGAAAGAATTTGGCCAGATTCTTTGAGCTTAGTCAGCGTCACTGATGATCTTGTCATGTCCCATCGATAACCAAATTCCGGATGGAGATTTGACAAGTCCCCATCGGCAAAGGTTTCACAGACTAGCAGCCCAAAGGAGTACGTATCGCATAGCTTTGCGGACTCGGCGGTGACAGCGCCCTTGGTCTCTGGTGCAGCATATCTTGGCGTTTTGCAGATGAAGCGATAAGAGTCATACTTTTCAGAGCCGTAAACAGCCCCTCCAAAGTCAGCCAACTTGGCCATGTAGGGTCCGTGGCCAGCTCGGTTGGATTGGTCTGCAAATACCAAAACGTTCTGCCGCTTGATGTCGCCGTGAATAATGCTGCAAGCGTGGATAATCGACAGGCCTTTCCCCGCGTCGTACAAGAGTTTCTGCTTGATGGCAAGTGGAAGTGGCGATTTTGAGCTGGTTTGCAAGTCTTCAAGGGTTCCATGCTCTGCATGCTCGATGATCAGCTGCGGGTACACATTTGCCGATGCGCCATTGGAGCCCCAGCATAAACCGATGAGGCGCACGATGTTAGGATGGTAACGAAGTGTCTCATGGAGTAGAGCGCGGATCTCAAGTAACACGTGGTCCCAGCCTGCTTTGGGCTGCTCGTCGGATCGAGATTGGATCCGAACGGATTTCAAAGCGACGACTCGTTTCTGCTGGATTACTGTTGGTGCAGAATGGGCTGTCTGCAGATTTGGAATGGCAATGGCGCGTTCCACAGAGAAGGTTGCGCCGCGGTCAATGAAGGATCGGTCAGCGAAGCCTTGGATGTACTCGTCGACAAAAACAGTCTCAGTGTTGCGCAGCTTCTTTTCAAGAGACGAGACATGTGCTAGAAAGGTCGGAAACCTGTTTTCGTTGCGATTAAGCTGTTCCTTTACATGCACCGAGACAGGGTTTGCAGTGTCTAATGCAGTGTCTTGCCAGAGGATCTGGCTGAAGGGGTCAGTGATAGTGTCCATGCTGTATAAGCCGCGAATCCAATCTGGCGTCAACCTTGAAATCTCCAAGATAAGGGCAGCCCTGGCCCTATTATATCTATCACAATGTGCTTACTGCTGCGCCTGCATAGAGAGGGATGCAGCGTGGGTTCATCGGATTGGCTACTTTCAGCCACCAAAGCTCAGCTCTGACGCCCACTTAGTTCCTAACCTGCATGTGACTTCATCGAAAGCTCAATCGTCAGGCCACACACGCTGATTACGCAAGTAATCAAATTGCCCTTACCCAACCTCAGAACACAACCGCATTCATTGTTCCCCTTCTCATTCTTCAAGTCCTGTCCAAGTTGGTTTGGAGCTTGGTCGCGCGAAAAGCTTCAGCTCTCAGCCAAAAGCCACTAGCCCATAATGTTGGATCCGGGTTCAATCATCACCCTCACCCAAATCACATACGACGGTGCCAAGCGAGCCGTAGATCTCGTCCTCACAGCCGTGCACTTTCCAAAGGAGTGTCAAGAGTTATTTGTGCAGTTGAAATTGGAGCAGTTCCGTCTGCAATGCTGGGGCCGTAGCGCCGGATTAGAGCAAGGAGAACTGATCAAGGCTCTGCATCCCATCTTCCCCGAAATACGAGACACGCTTGACTGCATAAGCGCACTCTTCGAGGACTTGAACAAACTTCAGGCCAAGTTTGGAATTATTTCTACGAGTGTTGACGATGTAGACCAGAGCCAGAGACAGCTTGCTAGGAAGTGGACCGAGGAGCTTTCCAAACAAGGCCTGGCAACCTCTGGGAAACAAGTAGACGGCAATGAACCGCTGATTCCTAAGGAACAAAAGAGCTTCTTCCCATCCGGCACTTTCAAGGTCAACTTACCCGCTCGTCTCCGGTGGGCATTAGGAAGTAAGTCAAAGTTCCGAGACTGCGTGGCCGAGCTTGAAAGATACACCGACAAGTTGAATCAGCTCTTGCCAGAGCGCCAGAGTCTTCAGTATCAACAGGACTGGACGCGAATCAGCATTGTTATTGTGGGTAAGGCAGATGACGAGAGCACTGTTTCTCTGCTACGAAATGCGCTTGAGGGAAGTCCGGTTATAGAATCCTCGCTCCGTGGCCTGGTGGATAGGAAGTCAGTTGCTGCAGCTCCTCGTACAACTAATTTTCTACGCGGAAACCCACAATTGGACAAGAGTACCTATGCCATGCCTACGGCGGCCAGAGATGGTGAACGATTGATTGCAACCGACAAGAACACTGGCAAGCAGGTTCTCTTTGAGAAGAAGTCATGGGATGATGAACGCTCCATGGCTAATCGGTCCAAGCTACAAATGCGCCTCAGTCGACTTGTCTCCATGCTCCGCCCGGGAAGAAGCAACTACCTTCTTAAAGCCATCGGGTCCGCAGAAGATGAAGATGGGAAATGCTGGTGGATCATATATGAGATCCCGCCAGTCGTATCAACCGCCACAACCTGTCAAGTCTTGACGTTGAACGAGCGCCTGGGACGCCAATTCATTCAAATAGCACCACTCGAATCCCGAGTTGGGCTCGCATCTGCCCTGGCATCGGCTTATTCAGAGCTTTTTAGTAGTGGATGGGTGCACAAGGCAATTAGTAGCCACAGCATTATTTACTTTGGCCCGCATGTCGACCTTACCCGTCCATTTGTGGTTGGATTTGAGTTTTCGCGTCAAGAAACCGAAGAGTCAAACGTCGATGCGGCCCAGAGCCACGCCCAAGTCGAACGAAGTTTATACCGGCATCCTGACTACATGGGCAGCGATTTAACAAGATACAAAACGCAGTATGACATATACTCCTTTGGTCTGGTCTTGATTGAGATAGCTTTCTGGCAGCCGTTGAGAGATGTCTGTCCTTATGCCAAAGGTGACTCTTTTGGAAAGGAGGAGGCGGAGAGTGTCCAGAAATGGGCTTCACAAATTGCGGAAAGTCAATTTGCCTTTAGAGTTGGGACGGCATATGCCAATGTGGTGAGCTGGTGCTTAAAGAAGGGGACTGGAAGAAGCAAGGATCAGGAAGATTGGCATCCAGCATTAGCTTTTAACGACTATGTGGTCGTGCCATTATCTGGAATATAGCCTATACCACGTTGTGTTTAACGATACCACTAAACTTCTTTCTAAGCCCGAGTGTATTCTCATATTACCTGAGCAATTAATCCACGTGGAGATGTATTTGTGTAAATAATCAGTATCTATTGTGACATAACCGAGTTGTCTGCAGGTTTTTGAGGCCTGATCGGGCCGCCCGGGAAGAGTGTTGACATGCCACGGGGGAATTTATAGATATAAAGTACACTTTAGGGAGGGATACATTAGCGGTAAATCCTCTCATAGACAAGCCTTAACAGCTATACATGTAAGGATTGATCTTGTAGTTATAAAGCCTAACTAGAGTTATATAGTAGAGTTATTACACTCTATAATTAATGTATCTATAAAAGAAGCAATCGTCGTAATACTACCATCGACTTGGCCGGAGTTATGTAGCCAACGAGACTCGACAGAAACCTCGGTTCTCCCCCTTCCGAATGGCTGCAGGCTAATGTCCGCAGTTATCGGCATTTCATGTGTTTGTTGTTTTGGCTGCTTCGGCTGTTTTTGCTGTTTTTGCTGCGCACGAGGTGGCTCGCTCACCGTGTCATGACTCCAAGATGGTGCTAGTTCATTTCCAGACTCAGACTTTTTCGTTTCGACTTGAACAGTTACCTCTTGGAATACAACAATACCACCGTTCAAGAATGATTGCTGTTGTGAGGTATAATGGCTTTCGGGATGGGGATAGATGTCTACTGTGTCTGTCGATTGATGGAGCTCGTTGTGGCCTTCGCTGCCTGCAGCTTCGCACAAGTTGGTTGTTGAGGATGAGCGTGCAGAAGTTGGTGATGAATCTCGAAGCCTCGTTACAGCAACGCCATATTTCTTGCCCTTTGAATTCGCCCGTGCCTCGGCACTGGTCAGTTGGCGGAGTGTTGATAAAGGTCCAGAAGTGAGCCCATTGTTAGCCCGGCTTGCGGGCATTTTCAAAGGATCAAAGTCTTGATGGAGAACCCGTACAAACTCTTGCCGAGACTGTTCTAACTCTTGTCGCATCTTGAAGAAGTTGAGCGGGACCCATTGACAGTTGGGACCGGACGAGATGACGGGATGAGATATCATAAGCCGAAACGCCATAACGACAGTCTCATATGTATGCTCCCGGTCAATACCGAAAGGAAGTCGTAGGATAGACGAGGTGAGCACGGCATCATGAAACAGGGGTTCCTGCACCCAACCACGTAGTGAATGAATGGCATTGGAAAGATACTGGGCGAATTGCTCCTCGTGACGAGACCTCGAAGATGCACCTGCAGTTCTTAGCCGTTGGATGACTTCTGGCACCGGGAATCCACTAAGACTCTGCAAGAGTCTAACGTGCGATTCGTCGATACTGTTAATAGGTAAAGGTATTAAAGGAAGCAAATGACGAGCGTCTTTTTGTACCAAGACTTGCCGCTTATTAGGTACTCGATCCTGGACGGCAAAGAAGCCTAGATGAACTCCAGGCTTGATCTGAGCTTGGTGATCAACAAAGGTTTTCATCTCGCGAAGCTTCGATTCGAACTCGGTAGACTGGATTTGCATCTGCAAATGGGACCTTATGCCGTTGCATACTCGGCCAGGGTCGACAAAACGGTATCCGGCCGACACGAGTCTTTGTGCCTCGTCTTTTGATGTAAGGCGACGAACCAAGAACATCAGTGCTCCTCGTTCTTCAATTTCATTCTCCACTCCAAGTCCGACTCCTTTCTCCAGGTGACTAACCCCAATTGAGCCTCTACTGCTCGTGTCGCTCAGTTCGACGGTTTGGTCGTCTCGATGTCTTTCAAGTGCTTGTAAGTAAGCTAGATTTGAGACTGATCTTTTGGGCAGAATTTCATCCCACAGAACTCCTATTGTTGTGAGGGGCTCATTAAGGTGATCGCTGAGCACGGAAGCGGCGACGCAGAATAGTTCGCGGAAAATAACTTGGTATCCCTCGATGAGCTCACCGTCGTCGGTAATGAGCTGAATGCCCTTCCTTACATCCTTATGACGGCTTCTGTGTGGTAACTGTGCTAGATGTTGCTTCATACCATTTATTAGTCCCGAAAGTCCAATCCAATTCCGCGAAGCTTGAAACATCCAATGAAACTGCGGATGAGCAGTGTTGAATCTTTCCTTAGTGTTCTATAAGAGAAAAAGAACCCGTATCAGTTATTCGAACGATAATATAGACCGTGAGCCTTGAAATGTAGGGAGGTGGGTGATAATCTTACCTCTCCGATAAAAAAGTCAGTGACAACAGTGTTGGGGAAAATTCCGTTGGAATCAACAAGGAGACGTCCATCTTCATCAAACACAATAGCACCTAATTCGATCTGCTGGGAACGACGAGCTGCTTGCTTGAGAGTGCGGGCTCGAAGAATAGCTGATCCAGCAATGATGATGCAAGCACTGAGAGACTATTAGAGCTGGGTTAGTCGACCTGCAGGTGGAGGATGTGCCATCTTGTTGATAATAGAGACCAGGAGTCCGCAAACACTCACGAGACAAATGACTGCAATCACAGTCGCATTGCGTGATTCTCCCTCTGTTTTCGTGAGGTGAACCAGTCGATACTCAGTACCAACAGAAGCACACCAGTGCATACTGGACACCGCTCCAGCCAAGACAATAGCGGAAATGGTCCGTTTCCACCAAGTACTCGCTGAGAGCGATTGGAAGATAAAAAACATAGCCAACGCAACAGTACTGGCCACAACAGCAATAATAGCAGCCCCCACGATATATCCCTTGTCGTAGATGCATTCATAGTTTTTGATGGAAGCATTGCCCAAGTAATGCATCCCGCATATGGCAGAACCACAGAGAATACCGGCAGTCATCACCCTCCACCAAGCGATTCGATTGTTGATGCCTATCGCGTAAAAGGCAGCAAGTAGGATAAAAACAGGCATACAGAAAGATAGTGCGGTGGTGCCGCTGGAGTAGGCAATCTGCATCTCTATCTCCCCATGAGCAAGGATGAGGGCTTGGTTTCCAATGAAATGCTACACCGGAAATGAAATAAGTATGTATGTAAGAAACGAAGGGAAACATGTCGCGGTGAGATAGTATAAAAACTTGCAACTTACCATGCACCAAATAGCTATACCGCCCATGGTGATTGCAGAGCACCCGAGAACCAGACTAATGCATCTGTATTAGCAGGCCGTCTTGGAAATGTTTATGCCTTGGCAAAGGTGGATATTGTGCATACTGATTCGAAATACCATTGAACCATGATCGCCGATTGATCAATTCCAGAGTCGAGGCAGCGCCCACCAAGCTGATGAGGTAGCTCAGAGCAAGGTAGCCCGCATTGTACGCCTTTGGGACAACCTGGCCCTGATACTGTTCGAGAAGACCCTCAACAGTCATCTTTAGGGGTCGCAGATATACCGGTAGCCAAGGAAAATTAAATAAATAAAAATTTCAAGAATATTCGCCAATGGTATGGTCACAGAGCAAACCTTTCACGAAACGAAGGAAGAAAGGAATAACCATTGTTGAAACATTGGGTGGAGAATGGGCTACTTGTAAGAATTTAATCAACAGATGCATTAGTCCTCTTGGAGGACTAAGTTTCTTTAGATCATATGCTAGAGTAGAAGGCTTGAACTACCGAAACCAAATGCGACGGCTGCTCCGCCGTAGTCTAGATCCGAGGCGGGGGAAGAAGATCTACACTACACATTCCTTTGTGCTGCCCTGTGCTATCTAAAACCATACAAACCCGTCAAACTGGGTAGCTCGGCGGCTCTATGGCGCTAAAGTTCCCGACTAAAGATAGCTAGCACTGATTATCAAACTTAATCTGTCAATGCTCAAGCCACTCAACCTTCGGTCTCAAGAGTGGTACAAGGCCTCTGTTACAACCCTCGCAATTACGTCACGTCTACCCCGTATTTTCCACCAATTAATCATTTGTCAAGTTCCCTGAAGGCGACAGAGAAGCAAGAAGACGCCCCTTGCCACAGCGCCTGTGTCTAGCATGTGCTTACTGTTCTTGTCACCAAGGACTTTCTGCGGTGTGCTGTTGAGCTTTTCCAAGAGGCAAAGAGCCCTTGCCGTTCTATCAAAGCCGAGATATCTTCAAGCCCGCTCCATCTTGATTGCCTGACTGCCACTCGCCACTGAGGGCTCCTGGGCGAAAAACGGGAAGTTTAATACACTTTCTACTTCTTGAAGTTTTAACGTTACCCACTTCTTGCGTTGTTCCACACTGTCCACTATCCATCCTGAAGTATGTTAAACTCAGTGTGTTGTGACTCAAACCTCTCGACCCTTCACCTGTTTAACTTTTCCTCCTCAGCCATTGGATTGTTTCGAGGTAAGGCGCGAGGTCAGCGTCAGCTCTCAGCCAGATTCAATTCTAAACAACACTTCTCAAAACACACATCAGGCAGCATATTGGGATGACTCGGAGCTTCCAAGGAGCCTATACTAAGTCAACGACTGTCTAGCCTGGCCTACGCCGAGGTTTATCAAATGTCAGATCAAATGGCACTTCGCATTATTCCCGGGCACAGTTGTATGGGACTACGATTGATGGCATCTCCTACGATCATGGCTGTATTGTTGTGCAGACCAAGAATGGATACATCTCCGTCCGTATCCAAATTGAGTAGGGATAGCGTGGATAGTAGTTTACTTGGATGGCTAATTACAGGAAGTATTAAATATCCTCGTTCAACTTACAAAGGCTTGCTAGGAAGTTTTGTATCTGTAGTAACGTCCCATCATATCGTGAAATTATCTCAAGAAAGGAATGGATTGTTGGGTGTTTCCAACTCTCAACGACGCAAGTGGCAACCAAATTCCTGGTCTATCTCAGACGCAATCAAAGATCCTTGCGCTCGGTATGGTGCACTTGTTCCGAGGTCTCGATGGCGGCCTGCTTCTCAGCGTCGTTGTAGTTGACTTGCGCGACATTAGCATCATCGCCATCGAAAATTCTCGCGATCTCTTCAAGAGTCGGGCCCTTGGTTTCGATGTAGAAAAAGAAGACGAAGACAAGCTCGACGGCGATCCAAACCTATTTCTTCATTAGTCTTTGGAACATCGACTTCGAGCAAGGGAAGTGGGACTTACAGTGTAGAAGCACCAGAAGTTCCAGTTGTTGGGAAGGTTGTCGAGAGCGATGGGATTGGTCTGGTTGCCAATGGTGAGAGCAACTTGGATGAAGAAGTTCATGATCATCAGGCCACGAGCACGGAGTCTGAATGGGCAGATTTCCAGAGCGTAGGCGACAATTAGACCGGACCAGGCAATGGAGTAGCAGACGTCGAAGAGCCAGATGAGAGCAATTTGGGGGTATCCAAGGCGCTTAATCTCCGTCTTACCGGTGGCTTCGAAGCGGGCGGCAACAATCGTCCAGGCCAGGAAGAACAACAGCATACCTAAGCGTACCAAATTTAGCTACGTTTCTCTCAAGAAAGAGTTAGACAAGGGAGATTTCTACTTACCGACAGTGGCAGTAAGGAAGAGTGGGCGACGGCCGAAGCGATCAATTCCCAACGAGCAGCCAATAGCAACGAAAAGCTTCAGCATGTTCTCTCCAGCGTTCAATCCGGTCTTCTGGGCTTGGTCCGTGATTCCAGCGCCCTCGTAGATAATGTTGGAGTAGTTACTGATTAAAGCATTACCGGAGTACTGCGAGATGATACCTAGGGAGATCAGGAGCATAAGACGGTAACGGTTGCCCCTAGTTCGAATGAAATCAAGGTAGCTGCCGGTCTTCTGGGCCTGGTACTCGAGAGCGATGGTGTCCTTGATTTCGTTGTACTCGAACTGCACAGTTGCATTATTGACATCGCCGTTGGCATGGTACTTTGCAAGGATGCCAAGGGCTTGCTCGTGACGCTCGTTAGCCATGAGCCAGCGAGGAGATTCAGGAATCCACCAAATAAAGGTGATCTGAATCAAAGACGGCACGGCTTGGATTAAGGTGATGGATCGCCACGACCAGTTGCTGTTGATGTTGATCGTACCAAGACCGATGAAAGCGCAAACTAGATGTATATCAGCAGCTGTCAGAGCCAAGCTTCCATATGTTCACTCACATGTGGCACCCAGGTTCCACAGGCAGTTATAGATGGCAGAGACGATGGCACGGTGCTGAGGGTGGCAGATCTCGGTGAGGAGAACAGGGCAAGACAGCTGGGCCAAAGAGTTTCCGAAACCGACGAGGAATCGACCGCCAAGGTACACTGTCAAGGATTCGTTAGCTACTGATCGAAAGAGTAAATTACGTGGAATTAAAAGTTGGTGATTTACTGCCAAAGCCATCAGTGAAGGCCGAAATGAAAGCACCAAGGATCATAATAAGACATCCCACGACAATGGGGATCTTGCGACCAAAGTGATCGGCCATGTAGGGACTATGCGAAGAAAAGTTAGCCTCCGTCGAGTCTGCAGATTGCAACCCCGCAAACAGGAAACACATACGCGAATGGGAAACTGGCGATGCTACCAATCTGGTAGATAGAGTTGAGTATACCAAGCTTCGAGCCCTTGGGGTGACCAAAGTAATCCTGCCAATCGTCCATGGCCTGAGAAGTGTTCAACATGGAGCTGGAGGTTTCCTGTTAGCCTCAGCCTTTAATTTCCCAGCCTTGCGATCGCTTACCCATCATAACCAGTGGTAGCAGAGCAGACACAGAGAATGGCGGCGTAGAAGTATAGCATGCGCATTCCAGGATCAGCCCACCATTTGACCTTGGCGAGCTGAGGCGCCTCAGCCTGAGCGACAGCGAGGTCCTGTTTGGTAGCCGAAGTACCGACGGCGAAAGGCATTGTGAAGGAGCTTGTCGATTTCAGACGATTGACTGTACGGGGTGCACAGGATGGTAAGCGACTATACAGGGGCAGGGGAGTGGCCAGTCTT
Source organism: Fusarium nurragi (assembly GCA_012977755.1). Classification (NCBI taxonomy): domain Eukaryota; kingdom Fungi; phylum Ascomycota; class Sordariomycetes; order Hypocreales; family Nectriaceae; genus Fusarium; species Fusarium nurragi. The sequence goes on along the minus strand of JAALXI010000442.1, from coordinate 898 downwards.
GTGTTGATGGCCCTTAAGAAACACCGCTGTTCTCTGAATTCGAATCCAGATAATTAAATAGATTGCAGATTTAAGTTCTGGGGGGCGCAATGTAGAACGAAAGATCGTCGGGAGCGCCAAGCACGACATTAAATATAAGATCTATATTAACCTATTACCCGGGGCCTGTAATTACCCCAATAACCTAGCCCATATAGCCTAAATAGCCCAGCCTATTACCATAGCTACCCCAGGTATTTCCCTAAAGGATGTTCTACAGGCCCCCTTTTATGGTTAGCTCCCTTAAATAGAGGGAGATGTAAGAGCCGTAAGATTCGACGGCCCGGGCAGCCGGAGGGATCTGCATAGTGGCACCAAACTTTTACGGCACTAGCCCCGCAAACCCGCCCACAGGCTAACATACCCAGCCACCTTTTAGCCCCCCTACCCTACCTTTAGACTGCCCATTATATAATGTGCTTTTCCTAACCACTAATAATAGTAGTATATTAGTACTATTGGTTCCTAGTTAATTAGATATAGATTCTTAATATATATAGTAATTAATACTAATAAGTATATATTAGTTAAAAAGACCTTTATGTAATACCCTTCTGTAGCTAGAGGCTATAAAGGTATTATATACCGTTGTGGAAGGCAGTCTAACCGAAGGTTAGCAATGGTTGATCTTTTAGTCTATTGGCTTAGTGGGCACCTTCCCTTATTGTGTTACAGGCGTTAGGGGAAAATTGGAAAAGTTAGAGTCTTCGGCCGAGTATATATATAGGTTTAATTAACCTAAAGACTAAAGGTTATATAACCAATAAGAACCCACTGTACAATTATAACTGCCTGCCGTAATATAAACAGTAGTATTAACAGTAGTATTAACTGGGGTATTAAACTTTATAATAAGTAT